>MU687337.1:12025-47930 GCA_026770625.1 Nicotiana glauca
TGTGATTGGATTTAATTGACTTGTTGCTGTTGTTGAGGTGTTTATACACTAAAATTGTTGCTGACTCTCCTGTTTCATTTTCCAATTCCAGGTACATACTCTAAAGCTTTCAAGTTTGTAAAAAATGAAGCAGAGGATCATTCGAAATTAATCTCTGAACTTCATTTACATTGGATCTAATATAAAAAATAATTGTTTGTTAGACATTTCAGGACTTTTATGTATTAAGATGATTTTAGATGTATAATTGAACTGTTTAAGGTTTGGAATGTATAAACCATTACTGCAGTACTCATTGAATGCTTAGTTTTATTTGTTTCAGTGATTGTAAAATGACCTTATGTTGCAGTGATTATCTTTAAAAGTTGAGATTGTAAATCACAAATTAGATGTTAATCTAATAATGCTAGTTTGAATTAGTGTGTAAATAATTAGCATGTGATTGAGCTTAAGATATTATCCTATTCATGTGTAATATTGTTAAAGGAATAGAATTAATAAGCAGTCTCAGTGAATTGATCTATAGTTTCTGTTGCTATTCATAATTAGCGACATATCAGTAGGTAAATGGATAAGAATAGTTTAAGCATAAAATTGAGATAATAATCGATTCCAGGTAAAATGAATAAATACACATTAATCATCCTTATAATCAATTGTTAACTGCATGAAACAGTTAGTATATCTTTATTGTAGTTTAAATGCATGGGTTTAACAAATTAGAATTCCATTTTTGAGTAAAGATCCAGATACAGTAGTTTAATGATGGGCTCAGTTGTGTTATTAACAGGCCCGCCTAGTTTTAGGGATTAGATCCCTTTATCTCCTGATGCGGCCCAGACTATCTTGCCCAATTTGGGGTTAAACTTAGGCCCACTACCTATGTCTTGGGCATTCTGCATTGTGTACATTTGCAGAGTTTGGGCCTTTGAGCAAATGCTTATGACCAGCTTCCTTTTTGCACATTTGAGGTGTAGTATTAATATGTGATATGCTCAATACAAAAATTGTTAAAGTCTGAAAATCATATATGGTAATAGACATAAGTATAATAATTATGAGGTAATATTATGTAATTAGGAATATGGAAATTAATCCATAAATATGAAATCGGATTTTTAATTAGGTAGCGGGTCCAAGCTAAAAGGTTTCACCCTTTTGTTTGAACTCGGACTTGAATTCGAGATTCGAATTTATATTCGTGAATTAATTGACTATTAGAGACAATATAAATTGAAAATTTTAGTCACTTTAAGTTGGCCTTTAATAATAAAAATGAGACGAGCCTCGCCAAATCAAAGATATAATTATGGGGCCCTCATTAATTACTTAATTCAAAAATACTTGGTATTCGGGACAGACCGTTTAGCGAATTTCACGGCCTTCCCAAAAGATAACACAACGTTAGTCGCTTTAGGCGCGTTTTAATTAATCTTACCTTCTTAATACGGGTGTGCATTTCATGCGACCCAAATCCAAATCCGAAAACATTGAATAAGAATGTGTCACGGATCCGGGTGAATTTCATGTGACGAGATCCAAAAATATATTTTTAAACGACGTTCAATTTCTTAAATATAAATAATAATTGTCAAAAAGCGATAAATAACTTTAAAATTGCACTATAGGTTCAACATGTATTAAAATCAGATATTTTAGCCAAATATAGCAATTGAGCGACCGTGCTAGAACCACGGAACTCGGGAGTGCCTAACACCTTCTCCTGGGTTAACAGAATTCCTTACCCGGATTTCTGGTTCATGACTGTTAAACAGAGTCAAACCCTTTCCTCGATTCGTGATTCAAACCGGTGACTTGGGACACCATAAATCTCCCAAGTGGCGACTCTGAATCTTAAATAAAAACGAATCCCGTTTCGATTGTCCTTAAAGTGAAAAAACTCCTTTCTTTATTATATCCCTTCCGGGGTGTAGTAAAAGCAAAAGCCTTAAGCGAAAAAAGGAGGTGTCACACATGGTAAATTCAATTGGTCCTATTGTGAGTTCGAGCATGATATCGCCAATAGAGTCTTTTCCCCTTCCTTCAAAACCTCGGACACATTTATTGATTTTGTGGATCCTCTTAGCATCAATTTTCAACTTGTGTAGAGTGGAGAGAGGGCAAACGTTTGCTCTGGAACCATTGTAACCTTGCACCCTTGTGACCATAGAATCTTCGCATTTCATTATGAGATAAAGAGCCCGATTGTGTTCCGTACCCTCCAGATGCAGATCATCATCCGAGGAGGTGATCATGTTTGCCTCAAATATCTTGTTGGCAATCTTCTCCAAATGATTCATGGTGATCTTATGTCATGAGGGCCCGGCGGTGCTCATCTGAATGTATCAACAATGATACAAGAGAGATCTAATTGGGTGTCTTCCACAACTGTTCCACGATGGAGTAATCCTGCACCTTCATTTTTCTCAAAAATTCTTCTACTTCCTCTTTGGTGACTGGTTTCTTCACTAGAATTTGATCATCTTTGAGCGGATTAGCTTTCCTTAAATCCTCTGGGGAAAAACATTTCCCCAAACGAGTCAAACCGTGGGTTTCATTAACTTCCTCTTCCACCTCTTTCCCTTTATAAGTTACTATCACTCACTTGTAATTTCATGGAACAACCTTGGTGTTATCTATCGGCAACTGGGTCACAGGTTTAATAATAACAGTGGCAATGCGGGCCCCTTCCACAGTAATGACAAGCTTACTTGCTACCCCCAACACGACCACTTTTAGCTTTCCTTGCTTTTGTTAAACATTATCTGGGAACCCTTTTGCGACAACCACAGGCGGCTTATCATTGGGCGTGCTTGGCTTGTCTGTCATCCTTCAGCTATCGAAGATGTTGCCTTTGTAAGAATTGGAGCTTTGACTGGCTTACATTCACTGGCACAGATCATCATAATAGACTTTAAAGGCTTCCTGGGCTCTCCATCCTTATACACTATCTCAATCATGTGCGTTTCGGCATTGGCTGGAAAAGGATTTTGATTGATATTGGGCACTTCTGGACTCTGGACCATAATTTGATTTGTATCAATAAGCTCCTCGATTGTGCTCTTCAAATGCCAAAAATTTTTGTGTCGTACCCCAGAGTATCATAACAATATGCACATCTGAGGGAATAATCCAGGTTTTTCGGAGGGGGATTTGGTAATTTTGAATCAATTGGCCTTTGAATGTCCAACTGCCTCAACCTCTGGAATAGTCTGGTGTAAGACTCTACCAGCGGGGTGAAATATTTTTTCTGCTGATGCCTCTCCTTTTTGTACTTTAACCAGGGTCAAAAGTTGGGACCAATAAGGTTTTGGTATGTTTGTGGAGGTGGGTAAGAGTTTTGTGGATCTAGGGCACACCATTGCATATAAGGAGGGGGTTGAGCATATGATTGTGCATGATGGACATGGTATTAGGGTGGACTGACTGAATACTGAGGCTCTAGTGGTGGGAAGTAGTGATGGGTGGATTATATGTAGTTTAGGTGTAGGTTTGAGGCTGGGATCGAGGCTAGGTGTAGTGGTGAGTGGAGCCCCTTGGGCCATGCCATGATCCCGAGACGACCATAGCAACATCTTCTTTTCTTTCCCTAACACGCCCTCTGTGCCATTCTGGATTGCTTGTGTAGTTGCTTTGATGGCAGAGTAACTCATGATCTTACTCGATTTGAGTCCTTCCTCTACCATTCCTCCCATATTCACCACTTCATTTAAAGACTTACCTATGGCCGAGATCAGATGACCAAAGTAAGTAGGCTCCAAGGCCTGAAGAAAATACTCCACCATTTCATCTTCTTCCATTGGAGGGTTGACTCATGCTTCCTGTTCTCTCCAATGGAAACCGTACTCTCTGAGGCTCTCACTGGGCTTTTTCTCTATCTTATTCAATGATAAGCGATCTAGGACAATCTCTACAATGTACTGGAAATGCCGAGCAAAAGCCTGGGCCAGATCATCCCAAGTGTACCACCAACGTTTGTCCTGGCGGGTTTACCACTCCATTGCTGCACCACTAAGACTTTGGCTAAACTATTCCATCCACAATTTATCTTTCCCACTGGCTCCCCTCATTTTGCTAGAAAATTCTCTCAAGTGGGCCACAGGGTCCCCATGCCCATCATACAAGTCAAACTTGGGAATTTTAAATCCGACAGGCAGATGGACATCAGGAAACAAACATAGATCCTTATATTCTACACTCACTCTGCCCACTAACCCATGCATATTTCTTAGTGACTGCTCCAAGCTCTTACCTTCCCAAATATATCCTCATGTTCTGTGTTTTTAGGTGGCTTCTCAGTTTTGACAGGAAGTTCGAAGTGGGGTGCGTAGCAGTAGTGATCTGTGACTTTGAAGGTGGGCTCTGGGGCATAGTACTGGTTATCTTGGGCTTGGAATACCGGCTCACTCGAAGATCAATGGAGTGTAGCTGGTGGAGGTGCTACGAAGACAGGGGTAGCTGGCGGACGTGGGGGTATGTGGTTGCTTTGGCAGGTGGAGCTTGGGTGGTTTGGGTAGTAGTGCCATGATACTGGTGGTAAGGGGTGAAGCTTGGTGCGTGCTTTGAGGATAGATCAACAGTGGGGGGAAGGGCTCTTAAGATTGAGCTAGTGGTGGGATGAAAGCATCATTGGGGGTGTGTGATGCTGGAGTTGCCCTTTCATCCATGCCTGGTACATTTCAGCTATTTGGTGCTTCGGCTTATGGCACTCCTCTTTCAAACCAGGCTCGGATTATTCCTCCTCTCTCAGCGGGTCAATAACACTTGCGTCCAATTCTTTGCCAGCTATGATTGCCTTGTGCTTAGACCTAGTGTTGTATGGGTGGGTTGCCAGAATGCCAAACAAACAAACCACCTTCCTGTTCTCAATGAAAATAGCAAACTTTTTAGTGTTTAAGATTTAAACAGAGTAGCAACCGCACGTTTGGGATGCAATGCGCCTGAACAATTAAAGGGTTCTACTATGTATTTGAATGATTGCATGTTTCATCCCGGCTTTTAACTAACTCTTTTCACTTTGCAATTTCTCTTCTCTATTTTTTTTCTTTTTCATTTTCACTCCTTTCTTTCTTTAGTCATTACTGATTTTCCCACTTGGTTCTTGTCGCTCCCCTTTTATTTTGCACTTGCTTTTGTTCTCTCGTTTTTTCATTCTTTCTTTCCACTCCATTTTTTTTCTTCTTCATTTTATGGTTATAATCGAATCCTATGGGGATTGCCTACGTATCACGATGTTGTATGAATCCGATTATTACGTAGTTCAGGAGATAAATACAAAATATAAGAAAGACATATTTTGGGGTTTTCAAATTTTCATTAAATAAATGCATTCTGATTTTTCCTCTCTTACAACGACTCCGCCCTATAGACTTAAGCATTACAAAAACTAAAACAAGACTTAAAATGACTAACATACTCTAAAAAAACTACAATACAGACTCAAAAAATAAAATCAAGAATACATAAGTGCCTCGACTATTGCTCTAGGGGCCCGCAGGACATCAGTCGGTCTGGTCGCGGTCCTACGTTCCATATCTTCTTAGAGGGGATATAGGTTTTCCATTATCTAACGGACAAAAATCATAACCGCAGCGAAGAACATGGACTAGGTCATGTCCTCACATTCGTTGCACTTCATCACAATATAGTCAGCAATCTTTCTAATCCTCTCCCCGTTGACACCCTTCTCCTATAGCAGCCGTCTAATCTGTTGAGATCTGGCCTCCAAATCTTGTATGGCCATATGATTGTGCTCTTGTAATTGTTACAAGTCCTCTTCTAACTGCGACATCAGGGCATAGCAGACTTTCCTTTCTGCTTTGAACTCCCTTGCCTGCTTAGTCATTTCGCTCTCAAGGGTATTGCTCTTTTTCTTCAGACCCATGATTCCTTTGTCGTATTTTTCCTTCAACTGTTGGACAAAACTTTCCCGTTCCTCCGCATTCTTAACTAACTTTGCTCGAGGCTTGCTAGTTCACCTTCATTCTTTGACAAATCAGATCCATAGTCATATACTTTCCGCCTAAGGCTATTTATAAGTTTCTCATCTTTTCCACTTCTGGCAGGGTTCTCAGCTGCCATTTTCATCTCTGGATTTAGACTTGGAGGGCTTCATTTTCTTGCACCAATCTTTTCTTTTCACCCTCATCCGCAGCGGCTTGCAAACCACTCTCAAATTGAAGATCTCTTACTTGCTTTTCCAACTTGCTTATAGTGGCCCGATACTCATTTTCTTTCGTCAACCAGGCTCGTTGTTCTTGCGACACTTCAACAAATTCCTGGATGTGAGGTCTTTTTGTTGAACTTTCATGTTCGGCACTTAGAGTGACCTTCTTTCTATACAAGCAAGATAAACAGGCGAGACCTCACATTTGGACAAATCGCGCACTCGAGTGTCTACACTCAAATATTGGCACTCATTCCAAATATGGCAAACTACTTCTTCATGAAATTTGCCATCAGAGTGGACTTCAACTGCATGAATAGTAAGATCTTCATCCTGGGAAACTACCTGGCATCTTCCAAACTGTATCAACACCCGGTATAGGGCATAAGGCTGGACGCCTCGAAGGCCCATTAGGAGGAAGTAAGGACCGGTGGCAGGCATATACACAATTTCTTCAACAGGAAGCAAACCCAACATCCACTCTATCTGCCCTGCCATTATAGAACGAAGGCGGGATATCCAATCTCCAACCCCTTCTGGCATTTTGAACCCTGTGACCTTTTTGCCGAACTCTTCAATACAGCTTTTCCTTGTAGATTCGTAATTCATATATGGAGGAAGATGACACAAATTCTCAATTATCCACATTTGTAGTAGCAAATTGCACCCTTTGAAAAAATCTGCTTTGGCTTTTCAGGCCGTGAGAGCTCGAAATATCTCAGATACTATCATAGGGGCCAGGGTGCTCTTGGCATTGGTAATCAAAACATTGACGACTCCAGCTACTGGTAAATCAATAATCCCATCCTTTCGGAAAAATACTAGAAGACGTAAAAATGCCACCATGCAAGCGAGGCACCTATGCTCTTCCCACTTTGATCGATTCCCTTTGTTACAGATTCCACTTTTCGGGTTTTCAAATCCTCTAACATGCCCGTACCGTTGGTATATGAAGTGTAGAGTGGAAAAACCAACTGCCAAATTTGCATACTAGGCCTGCCTGCTTATTTCTAGCAAATCCAAAAACTTGTGAGGGGTGACGGCCCATGGAGCGACCAGGTATTTATGTCTTAGACCCTCGGTACTCCCATCATAACCCGCTATCTCTTCCAAAGTAGGTTTGAATTCAAAGTCCAAAAAATGCAGAATGTTGTGAGCTGGTTCCCAAAATGTCACTAGTCCCTTTATTATGTCTCCTCTAGGCCTGATCTTTAGTAACCCAGTAAGCGCCCCCAAATAATGGTTGTCCAGGTCTCGTCCTTGCTTACCCAAATATTTCCACCACATATATATTTCCAACAGTATCTTGGACATGACCTTCATTGGTAAATTTTGACTCGTGCTCATTTTGCACATTTAGATTAAGGTGATTGGTTTAAAACACAGTGAATTTCATTAAAGCTGATAAGAAAGGTCATTTTACAAAATTCCAATAGACACGGCCACTTTTGCAAATACATCCCTTCAACACTTCAGAAGGGAAGATTTCAGGGTTGTGCTTTCTAGATAGCTGAAAATTGGCAAAGAAACCATCGGTGGCTATTCATGCAAAAACGGTCTTCCGGCGTCCCGTTGAGACTTGACCATTTAGACGAAAACGGCATCATCCATTTTATTTATGACAAAATGACGACACTTTATTAATTTTTTTTTTCAAAATTTTCAAATGTGGGGATGGACTCGATGAGGGTTGCCTACATATCCCAAATTCATTGAGAATCAAACCCGCATAGTTCGGCCAATTTTGATGGGACGAGGAAAAACATAAACCATTTTGCACTAACCCTTTCTCTTTCTCAAGAAATCTTTTTTTTCAAGAAATCTTTTTATTTTTTTGCTTTTTTTGTTTTAAAATTTTGGCACACTTTCGGGATATTTTGAACACCATTTTTTGGAAAACATGTGAAATCCTCTCTCATACCTCAAACTTGGTTTTTCTTTAATTTTTCCTACCTAATCCAGAAGTCGGTCAACATGTAAGCCGAAACAAATGAATGCACTGGTAGCACGTAAAAAATGCTTGAGGTTGGTCTGTTTATTTTCGATTACACCTGTCATAGTTGGACCCAACCCCAGTGTTGAGTCATCAAAGTCAAATGCAGATGATACAAAAATAATGTTCCTACTAGGGATCCGACATGAGGCTATGTTATTCTATATTTAAAACCTAGGTGTTTTGTTCTATACCTGGCTTACCCGAGTGGACAACTCGAGTCGAGGGGGGCAGCATACCAGTAACCAAAAGATCATCCGGCTTTGCAACTTGTCCGAAACCTCATTCTAAATTTAAATACGACACTAACAGAAAAGAAGTCACGACAACGTGCACTTCCAAGAAGATTAGAAGAGAAGGGTTTCACAGTAGTTTATATATAGTTCAAATAAAATCAAAGCGATCAAAAGCGGCATTTAGCACATTAGGCCCAAGCATGTAACAAAAATCAGATAATAAATAAAAGTCAAATATAAAAATTATTCTAAGCTCGAATTCTTGAACCTTGAACCAGAGATTCTGGGTTCTTGTTCCCCAGCAGAGTTGCCAGAGCTGTCACACCTCCTTTTTCTACCCAGAAAGGGGCATATGAGAGTTTTTTCAATTAAAGTGACAAAAATCAAAACGGGATTATTTATCAAATTCAGAGTCGCCACTGGGATAATTTATGGTGTCCCAAGTCACCATTTTAAAATCCTGAATCTAGGAGGATTGACTCTTATTCATGGTCTGCGAATACAGAAATCTAGGTAAGGAATTCTGTTAACCCGAGAGAAAGTGTTAGGCATTTTCGGGTTCCATGGTTTTAGCTCGGTTGATCAACTATTAATATTTGGCTTAATTATTTAATTTATTACACAATTTAAACATATGTGCATTTTTTAACTTTCAAACCGCTTTTATTGTTTATGGAATTATTTTCTAAAACAAGGCACGATTGGTGTGCACTTGTCGTTTTGGTATACATTGCGAATCGTGTCATGCGAACCTTGTCCATGATCTATAACATAATTAATTTATTAAAATTATTAGTTGTTGTGGACGGGTCAGATAAATGTACCCCCCAATTTGGAAAATTATATATCATGATTATGTCATGGGAACCATACCCGTAGCCATGATAATTTATTATAAACGCGCCTAAAGCAAAATACGAATGTTCAAAGTATTTTCTACACTAGTTATAAATGTTCCAAGTCTTTTTCACACTTTTTTTGGTATTAATGTGAGGGCCATAGATTATGGGATTCATTTGCGAATGGCACGCCTCAATTTACTTCAAAGGATTTGTACTCAAATTGAAGTGAATTATGGGTATTCAAATTTAAAACTAATTTGTAATTAGGTATCAAAACTAGGCCACAGGAACCATACTTGTAGTTTTTATGATTTAATTACGTAGCTAAAGAAAACTATGAAGGATCATGTTTAAACTAAATTTGGCATTATAAAGTGGCTGCTAATTGAATGTTTGTATGGGAGACAGACTAGGCCCTTAAGTGTCTGAGAAGTGCTGGGCCAGCATTAGGCCCAATAGTATCTGAAAGTATTTTTTTTTTTTAAATGTGGCGAAAGGAGAAACGCTGGGCTAGGAATTGAGTCCAGGGATGAAGGCAAAAGGGGTAAAAAAACCCTGGCCTAACCTAGCAGCTTCATTGGGGCAATATCAGGTCAGCTTCTCAAGAACTTGCCATGTTAAAACCGATATGGGTGAAGTTTGCTGAAGGCAATTGGGCTTGATATTGAGCCCAGAAGCAAAGGCAAAATAGAATCAAAGCATTCTGTGCCTGGTTTCAACTAGGGTGCCTCAACTGGGGCAAATCCAGGCCCAATGGCTACTAAAGCCTACTGAACCTCTCGAATTACACTTAATCAATAATTGCATAAATACCGAAAATTAATAATGACTCATCATACCAAAGAATAACTAAATCAACTTATACAGAATAAAATAAATTTGTACAAAACTCCAATCATAATAGCTCAACAGCCCTAATATCTAGTTAACTATTAATTAGAGCTTCATAAGACATGCCGATCGTCTGCTAAGGCAAGCTACTCTAGCCCATGTAATTTGGTAATTCAAAAAAACTTGCATTTGCAAGGATAGATACAAAGCTAGATTGCAAATCTACAAGCAACTTGTCATAATTGAAAACAAATGAAAGAAAACAGTTAGGACGATTATAAAATTTCCATGACTTTAACACACAAAACTCGGAGAAAAGACATGCCAAACAACTTCTTTTAAGGCTATTTGAAAGAAACTGAAGGTTCACTGAATAACAAATTTCAGAGCCAATCAACAGAAACCAACAGCCATCCAAATCATCAAAATTATGTCATATTACATGCTTGTAAGCTCATATTATTAACTTGAACCAGGCTCTACTACCATTTGAATTACTACAAAACTTCAGCTCAAGAATTACATAACCAAACCAAAAATTAAAACCATCTTATAAGCATGAACCATTAATAAAACTTGAAATAGTTGTGAGGAAACTTGAAATAACATTGCATGACAAATAAGGACCAAACAATAAAACAAAATACTGAAACAACTTGAATCTTATATTGCAGACCAAACCAAAAATTGGAGTCATTTTTTAAAAATTAAACATGTTAATCTCGGTAATCAAGCGCCAATGTAATATAGAGAACATCATATTTTCATTGCATCAACTTAGCATAAAATAAGATAGGTAGGGTTTACATACTTAAATGCAGAAATAACAGCAAAAGACCAAGCTGAAGTAATGCAAACAAAAAAAACTAAAATCAGCTTCTAGGTACAACACTGAAGTGCAGTAGCAATACTCAACACAGCTTCATTATCAAACTATGCTCAGCTGAAAGACCTAGAAATTTAGAGAAAACCTTTCCCAAACTTTAGTAATAGAAAGAAAAAATCAGAAAAAGGAAAGCTGGACCTCTCAGATGATTTTTAGGTTTGTTTTTTTTGTGTCTAATGAGGGCCAGGATTTGGATATCATATAAGAGATGCTAATCTCCCATGTGCTCCTCAAAATCAGGGAATTATTCCCTCATACAGCCCCTAAAAGCATCTTTCTAACAGAATTGGGACAGCAGACAGCTTCTAATTGGTTTAGAGCATTTTGTACTGGCAAAATAGAGCCAGTTGCCCAAAATTTTATAAGATTCTTATCTAAATTTCTGTTTGAATACCCTTCCCATGACCCCCTGATGTTATTTTATTGTTCAATTAACCCTACTAGTTTCTATCTATTTACAAATCAAGACCAACAACATAAAGCAGGAATTAGCACGAACCAAAGCCTAAAGAAAAAAAACTCTATGCAAATTAAAGCTTGAAACTAAACCTAACCCTAAACAAATTTATCATGCAACCAGCTTTGAAAAGAAAATGACAACAGAAATCATTAGACCTTATACCAAATTGAGTCTCACCAAAGGACAATTATTAAAACTTGTTAAACAGACTACTGAGATGAGGACTTAACAAAGTCTAATAAGTATGAACATAAACACTGAAATTAACCTAAACTAAAACATACAAACTAAGCAAAGAAAATAAATATTGAAAGAAAAATTACCTTGAAAGCAAACCAAAACCATAAAGGAACAAATCCGAAATTAGAAGATTTTCTTAAATTTATCTAATAAACAAAATAAAGCTTCGAAAATAACTTAACAAATCCAGAAGAGAAGAAAGAAAATACCAGCTCTAAAAATAGGACAAATCCGAACTCAAATGCATTTTGCCCGGTCAAAGGCAGACCGACGGGATCCTGGCGATTCCGAAATGAATTTAAATTTACATTAATCAATGGCTCTTTACAAAAGCCATTAGATAATGTTAATTTTAATCTCAAGGCATTCTAAAATCAATGGAGATATAGAAGAAAAAGACTTGGCATTTCTAACCAATTTTAGATCTAAAACCTAGAGAATTTCAGGGTGTTTTGAGAGGAACTAAAATGAAATATGGGATGAGGAGGAAGAGATGATTATGGGGTGTGAACTTGGGTGATTTTGGAGGAGTTTGTGGTCGCCGCCGGCTAATGGGGTTGGAGAGTTTTGGGGTGGCTAGGGTTTCTAATTTGTTTTTTTCAAGGGATACGAAATGAGGGGGGTATGAGGGGGTTGGGGTGCGTTAGGACAGTTATATAGGAAATGGAAAGAGAGTTCGGAGCCGTTGGATTAGATTGGATGAAGGGTCGAGATTAAACGTGACAGAAGCGACGTCGTTTTGGTTTCAAGTAGGGCCGGACCGGATTTGGGTAGGGTTGGGTTGAACTGAATTTTGATAAACTAATTGGGCTGGGGTTTGTGTATTAAAATTGGCCCAATTTTAAAACCAAATTAATCCTTCTCCAAATTCTTTTCTCTTTTTTTTTCTTTTTTCTTTCATAAATTAAAATTTTACATTAATTAGTAAATTAATCTAATTTGCAAAATTAAACTAATTATCTATTTGTAGTATTTACAAAAATTAACTAATCCTAAATTAATGAAGAGAAATATTACTAAATTAGCATTATAGGCTAAAAATGTAAAATGAATGATATTTTTTGTGATTTTCATTTTAATAACAATTAATGAATCAAATTAATGCTAAAATACAAACACAAAAACCTAATATGCAATGCATGAAATTTTGATATTTTTTGGGTATTTTCTAATGTTTTAACGTATGCGAAAATGCAACTAAAAATGCAATCACTTGAACAAATATTCCTAAAACTTCTATAAAATTAAAATAAAAATGCAAAATCTATTTTGTGAATTTGTAGGAGTATTTTAGATTGGGCAAAAATCACATGCCCACAAACACCACCATCAACCAATCCAGTTCCCACCAACCACTACTCATCACACTCCCCAAAACACACCACAACCTATTCCCGACCCTCAAAACATAACCAATGATCACCACTACACCTAGATTCCATGCACTCACAAAAAATATCCTATATATGTGAAAACTGTACCTCACTCCACTCAACCAACCTCTTATACACCTGAATCCACTGTGAAGGACTGCTTATCACACCTATAATTCCCAACTATCTTATTTCCAATCACCTCCAGGTCGTCAAAACTACCCAAGACCACGATCCAATTTTGACCGCAAACCACCCAGGCAGTACACCGCTATCGCGGAACCCATCGACCAGCTGTATGAAAGGTTAAAAGCTATTGGTTATGTCACTCCTATTTCCATTGTGGTAGTGGAGAACCCATCCTAATGGGTCAACCCAAACAAACCTGTGCATATCACTCCAATAAGAAAGGGCACACTATCGACGAGTGCCAAACATTGAAAGAAAAAATTCAAACACTGATTGACAACAAGGTCATACAGGCAATAAAAGCCATAGCCAACGTCTGCAACAATCCTCTCACGGATCATAGGGGTGGTAGAATACATGTGATAGAGATAAATGAATAATGGGATCCTGCAGGGTCATTCGGGCTTATTCGAGAAGGCGATGACTTTAATCTTGTAGTCACACTCACCCTAATTGTAGTACAGACGCAGTCGCCAGTCGAGGTTTAGATAACTGCATCGGTTCCATTTGAGGTAGATGTAGCTCCAACTATGGCCACTCCTATTCCATTTGGAGTAGAAGTGGCCACACCTTTCACATTGACAGTATCAACAACACCTACTTTTGAGTCAAAAGCAATAATATGGGATTACGTTGTCGAATCTAGGGGAAAAGGAAAGGCAAAGATGGAGGAATCTGACACTTCACAAGGAATGACACTGAAAGAATCTATACACATGAACACTTAGGAGGACCAAGTAAGGATGCCACTACCAAGCAGTCTGTCATTGAAATAGGACCAGATGACCGTTGGAGGAAAGTACAAGCAAGGGAGTACCCCGTCATTGATCATTTGAACAAAACCCCAGCTCAAATATCCATCTTGTCACTGTTGCAAAATTTGAAGGCACACAAGAATGCTTTGATGAAAGTGTTGAGCGAAGCTTACATGCCCAACAATATCACCTGCGGAGAGATGGCCAACATGGTAGGATAGGTGCTGGAAAGTCATAAAATAATCTTCCACGATGAGGAATTACCGCCTGAAGGGTTGAATCATAACCGAGCATTGCATATCATGAAATAGTTTGAGTACAAATTCATTGCTAGAGTTCTAATAGATGGAGGTTCAAGACTCAACATTTATTTGTTGGATACTTTGAAAAGATTGGGTAAAAGTTTCCATGAAATAAGGGCAGGAAGCATGAACATGAAAGCCTTCGATGGGTCTCAAAAGGCCACAATTGAGGAGATTAATCTTTGTTTGCATATGGGGCCAACTTGGTTCAACGTTGAATTCAAGGTTCTTGACATATCAGCTTCATACAATCTTCTGTTGGGCCGGCTATGGATACATGCCACTGGGGCTGTGGCTTCTACACTACACCAGGCCATGAAGTTCGAATGGAACCATCAAGAGGTGATCATTCACTGCAACAGGAGTAACCCCATTTACACCAGTCAAACCATCCCGGTTATAGGGAACAGAAGAAGGTTAGGAGAGGAAACCTATCATCACATCGAACATGTAAATGCCATAGAGAACGACAAATGGTGGAGTAACAAGATAGAAAGCATAATAGCATGGTCTGGGTATGAACTCTACAAAGGGATTGGAAGAATCTCCAGGGTATTACCAAACCAATATAGTTGAAACGTCATGGTACTACTTTCAATCTCGGATACTAATATACATGGCAAGAGTTTGATGACTGATCACCTCCATGGCATGGACCTTATTATCCTCTCAAGCAACCAGTGCCACATCTGGGTTAGACTTTTCACCAAGGTGATACAATATGGGGAACTGCAGAAGAAGAAGCATTAGCTGGGCTGAGGAATCTGTTCCTGGAGGACAAGGATATGGACTGCAGTGCAATAATTGAGGAGGATGAGGATGAAGGCCTCACCATTCATACTGTGGAGAAGGGAGCTCTTCTCAAGAACTGGACTGCCAGACCATCCCGGGACCGCCGAGTTACTGGGTATCTTGGCAAACAACTTAATTTTATTTCTATAACCATGCTAGGCATCTAAGATTTTTAGTAATTTTCTTTTTAAAGACTTGCTTGTTTTAAATAAATGCTTGATTCATCGAGTTGTACTTGTTTTGGATGTTCTCAGTTTTAATCAATGCATTGTTATTTACTATTCATTATTATCTTCCACACTCTTTTTTCTACAGCTTTATTATTACTTTTCCTAATGAACCGGTGACTGTGACATGTAATGAGGCTACGCAATACAAGGATAGTGACTCTATGAAGAAGATGAAATACCTGAGGAAGTTGTCAGAGGGGTTGAGCACTTTGAGAATAATCCTAAGTCCAACCTAGACGAAACCAAATCAGTAAATTTGGGAGACGCCAAAAACAGTCAAGGAGACTCGCATCAGAATTCACTTATCACCGACAGAGAAAGAGCACATTTGTTTCTTGAAGGAGTATGAGGATATTTTTGCATGGTCATACGATGATATGACCTGTTTGAGCACGTCCATAGTGGCTCATAAATTACCTACCAATCCCATGTGTCTACCAGTGAAGCAGAAACTCAGAAAATTCAAACCAGATATGAGACAAAAAAATCAAGGAGGAAGTTACTAAGCAAATCAAAGCTAAAGTCCTCAAAGTGGTTGAATACCCAACCTAGTTAGCTAACATTGTACCAGTTCTGAAGAAAGATGGGAAGCTCAGAGCACATGTTAACTATCGAGACTTGAATAGAGCGAGTCCAAAGGATGACTTTCCACTGCCATATATACACATTCTGATCGACAATTGCACTAAACATGAACTCCAATCCTTTGTAGATTGATGTGCATGTTATATCCAGGTTTGGATGGATGAAAAAGACGCAGAGAAAATAAATTTTATTACACTATCGGGGGTTTACTGCTACAAGATGATGCCATTCGGTCTAAAGAATGCTGGGGCTACTTACATGAGAGCATGATATGATACACAAAGAAATAGAGGTGTATGTGGACGACGTCATTATCAAATCTAAAAGGACCGCGAATCACATAGCGGACTTGAGAAAGTTCTTTTAGAGGTTAAGGAGGTGCAAGTTAAAACTGAACTTCGCAAAGTGTGCATTCGTGGTTCCTATAAGGAAAGTTACTAGGATTCATTATCTGTCATCGAGGGATCGAGCTGGACCCATCTAATGTTAAGTCTATTCAGAAGTTACCGCCACCTGGGAGCAAAAAGGACGTGATGATCTTCCTAGGACATCTCAACTATATCAGTCACTTCATAGCGCAGTCCACAGTTATATGTGAACCCATCTTTAAGATGCTGAGGAAAGATGCCGAAACAAGCTGGACTGAGGATTGTCAGAAAGCTTTCGACAAAATCAAGGAGTACCTGTCCACATCGCCGGTCCTGGTCCTGCTAGACCTTTGCTACTCTATCTATCTATATTAAATGGTGCCTTTGAATGTGTTCTGTGACAACATGACGAGATAGGGGGAAAAGAGCAAGCCATATACTACCTGAGTAAGAAATTCACACCTTATGAAGCACGATACTCTCTGGTGGAACGTACTTGTTATGCTTTGACCTGGATGGCTCCGAAATTGAGGCATTACTTCAGTGCCTACACTACATACCTAATATCCAGGATGGACTCTTTAAAGTACATATTCCAGAAATGCATGCCGACTGAAAAGTTATCCAAGTGGCAAATACTGTTAAGTGAGTTCGATATCATCTATGTAACACAAAAGGCGATCAAAGGACAAGCATTGGCAGACCATTTGCTGAAAATCCTATGTGAAGAGAATACAACCCCTTGAAAACATATTTTCCTAATGAAGAGGTGTCATTCGTAACAGAGGACATTACTGAAGCATACGATGGTTGGAGGATGTTCTTTGACGGAGCTGCAAATCTCAAAGAAGTGGGCATTAGAACGGTTTTGATATCAAAAATAGGTCAACATTATCTAGTATCTGCCAAACTCAGATTTCCCTGCACCAATAACATAGCAGAATATGAAGCTTGCATACTATGACTGAACATGGCAATCGATATGGATATTCAGGAGATGCTGGTAATTAGTGATTCAGATTTTCTTGTGCACCAGGTACAAGAAGAGTGGCCCACCAAGAATTCTAAGATATTTCCATATCTGCACCGTGTACAAAATTGAGAAAGAGGTTCACGAAGATAGAGTTTCGGCATGTGCCCAGAATTCAGAACGAGTTTGCTGATGCATTGGCCACTTTTTCATCCATGATACAACATCTAGATAAGAATTTCATTGATCCCATCCTAGTGAAAATTCATAATCAGTCATCGTATTGTGCCCATGTTGAAGAAAAAATGGATGAAAAACCTTGGTTCCATGACATCAAGGAATTTTATTGAAAGAAGAATACTCGGAGCATGCGAACCATACTCAGAAATGCACACTCCGGAGATTGTCCAATCACTTTTTCCACAGTGGAGCAAACTTGTACAGAAGGACTCCTGATTTGTGATTGCTGTGATGTGTTGATGCAAAAGAGGCTTTGAAGCTACTTGAGGAGATACATGCTAGGACCTGCGGCCCACATATGAATGGTTTTGTCTTGACCAAGAAGATACTCAAGGCCAGTTATTTATAGATGGCCATGGAGAGAGATTGCGTCCAGTATGTCCCAAAATGCAATCAATGTCAAGTGCATGCTAATATGATAAAGGTGCCGCCAAATGAGCTCAATGCAACAAGCTTGCCTTGGCCATTCGCCGCATGGGGAATAGATATCATCAGTCCGATCAAGCCCACTAATTCAAACGGGAACATGTTTATTCTTGTGGCCATTGACTACTCCACAAAATGGGTAGAGGATGCATCCTACAAAGCTGTAACCAAGAAGGTCATTGCAGACTTTGTCAAGGATCGTATTGTTTGCCAATTCGGAGTTCCCGAGTCTATTATCATTGATATTGTCACCAATCTCAACAGTGATATGATGAAAGCCATGTGTGAAATTTTCAAAATCAAGCACAAGAATTCCACAACCTATAGACCTCAGATGAATGGAGTCGTAGAAGCCGCCAACAAAAACATTAAGAAGATACTAGGGAAGATGGTAGAAAACCATAAACAATGGCATGAGAACCACCCTTTGCTTTGTTGGGATACCGCACTACAGTTTGCACGTCAACCGGGGCAACTCCCTACATGCTGGTTTATGGAACCGAAGTTGCCATCCCAGCCGAGGTGGAGATCCCTTCTTTAAGGATCATACAGGAAGCGGAACTCAGCGATGCAGAATGGATAAGGAGCCGCTATGAGCAGTTGGCCTTTGTAGATAGAAAAGAATAAATGCAGTATGTCACGGTCAGCTTTATCATAACAGAATGTCTAGAGCTTTCAACAAAAGGGTCAAACCAAGACAGTTTGCACCAGGACAACTAGTGTTGAAAAAGATCTTTCCACATCTATATGAAGCCAAAGGGAAATTCTCTCCCAACTAGCAAGGTCCTTACATGGTTCACTGGGTGCTAACAGGAGGAGCACTTATACTTGTAGAAATGGACGGAGAAGTCTGGCCAATACCAATCAATTCAGACGCAGTCAAGAGATACTATGTGTAGACTATTTACATTTCCCCATCTAATTTATTTGAACTATGCTTGACCTGATTCCCATTTAAAAGGGTACATGTAGGTAGCCCTATGGGTTCGGTCATATCATAATAAAAATTTCATTTCCCCAGGACCCAGAACTGGGGCAAAATTTTGAGGAGGACCCTCAAAATTTCGGAGCAAGCTCAGCCAACGCCATCGCATGCCAGAGAGTCAGAAATTGGATAAGAAACTAAGGAAAAATTTTGAGAAGGGTTCTTAAATTGGGTTTGTTGTTGTTGTTGTTGTTGTTCTTAAAATTCCAAAGAAAGTTCAACAAGTTCTTTGCTCGCAAACGGCTGAAGGATCATCTGCCAAATTGGGGCAAAAGTTTGAGGAGGACCCTCAAAATTCTAACACAAGAAAGTTGCAATGTCTATAAAATATGTTACAGTCACTAGTTCATCTATATTACTTGATATTCCACTATGTTTTCTAAAATAACTCTATTTTCATCAATAATTGCATATTTACGAAAAACTCTATTTCTGTAATAGCCAGGTGTTACCCAAGGAAACTCAAGAAAGGCCCCCAAAATGGAGGAACAGAGCCAGCGGACGAAGGCACGAACCAACCTCCACTTACAAAACGTAAAAAATTTTCTTTGAGCGCATGCACATCTGATGTAACAGCAGCATTCGCAAATATATACACGCAACAAATCACTATCAATCGGGCCACCAGACACTGAATATATCTCCTGCTAAGAAATACTCTATTCTTATTTGTATGGGACTAAGTCCTATCCTGCATCTTGTATGAGACTAAGCCATGCCTCCATATTTGCATAAGGCTAAGTTCTGCCTTCCATTTGCATGGGCTTAAGCCCTGTCCCTAACCTTTCATGAGGCTAAGCCTCCTCCATATTTGCATAAGGCTAAGCTCTACCTTCCATTTGTATGGGACTAGGCCCTGTCCCGAACCTTGCATTTGGCTAAGCCCTGCCTCCATATTTGTATAAGTCTAACCTGCCTTCCCTTTGCATGGGACTAAGTCCTGTCTTGAACCTTTCATGAGGCTAAGCCTTGCTTCCAAATTTGCATAAGGCTAAGCTCTGTCTTTTATTTGCATAGGACTAAGCCCTGTCCCGCATCTTGCATGAGGCTAAGCCCCGCCTCCATATTTGTATAAGGCTAAGCTATGCCTTCCATTTCCATGGGACTAAGCCCTATCCCGCATCCTGCATGAGACTAAGCTCTGTCATCTCCCTTGCATGAGGCTAAGACTTGCCTCCATATTTGTATAAGGCTAATCTATGCCTTCATTTGCATGGGACTAAGCCCTATCCCGAACCTTACATGAGGCTAAGCCCTGCCTCAATATTTGCATAGGGCTAAGCTCTGTCTTTCATTGGCATGGGACTAAGCCATTTCCCATAACCTCGCATGAGACTAAGCCCTACCTCTATATGTGCATAAGGCTAAGAACTGTCTTTCATTTGCATGGGATTAAGACCTATCCCGCAACCTCACATGAGGCTAAGCCCTGCCTCCATATTTGCATAAGGCTAAGCTCCGCCTTCCATCTGCATGGGACTAAGGCCTATCCCGCATCCTACATGAGACTAAGCTCTGTCTCCCCTCTTGCATGAGGCTAAGCCCTGCCTCCATATTTGCATAAGGCTAGGCCCTGCCTTCCATCTGCATGGGACTAAACCATGTCTCGCATCTTGCATGAGACTATGCTCTGTGTCTAATTTTTGCATAAGGCTAAGCATTTCCTTCTCATGGGACTAAGCATTGTCCCTCCTTGCATAAACGTTTCTCTATTCTGGCACTATCTATTTGCTCCTCTTTCGGGCTAAGCTCTGCGCTCAACCTCACAAGACTAAGCATTGTCTTGTTGACTTTAGCATCATTTGTTGCATCCCATGGGTTGAAATATCGCCAACCTGTCCAAAGGCGCCCAAGCCTAAAGGCATCATCCTCATAGCTGGAAGACATCATGCCATGGCCTGAGGATCTGTCAAATTTGCATATCATTATTCAAAGGCGTCATGATTCGGAGGTACCATTTTCATGGCCCGAGAACATCATTTTATGGCCTTAGAATCACTTATCTCGCAATTCATGGCCCAAGACATCATGGTCTAAAGATGTCATCTGCACCATCCAAAGATAATCTTTCATGTTCCAAAGGGAATTCGCATGACCTTTAAATTTTCGCGTAATCTACGTACTTGCATACATGGTATTTTGAATTTGCAGGTGATCCCGGAGGTAACCATTTTTCAAACAAGAGCAACCTCCGCTCCAGTTTCTGCTCATACAATTTTTAGTTTTTGCTATTCATAATCGATTCTGATCAGCTACCCATCTTACCGCGTGATGTCCAGCTATCTTCCATATAATACATCTGATACACTCTAGACCCAAAATCATAACTCCATCCGACATTACTTTTTCCAAAAGAACTTTTGCTGAAACTAGTTGCCATTCTTATACCAACCCTATCGGCTTCATACACCTGTGGATCAAGAACTACACATGGCCTGATTCCTATAAAATCAAGGATAAGTAGGTAGCTCAAAGACCAGAGTTCAGCCTCTACCATTCAAAACGTCCAATTCGGTCCCAATTGGCCGTCATTTCTTTACCCGAAAACTCTTCCATCCTTCTCGGGTAAAGAGGGGCAGCTGTTGATATCGATTTTTTCCTATAATATTTTTACAGTGCATATATATCTTTAAAACCATCCATTAGAATCAATTGATATTTTTTCATAATTTATTCTAGTATTTTATTTATATAAATAATTACAAACTTGCATCACAAATGGTTCTACAATATTTCATTGATTTAGTTATAGCCATATTAAGTTCCAATTATTTCACAAATGACCAGATTTATACCTTTTGGTTACAATTACACCGATAGCCCACGTACACATCACTGCATGATCTTTCCAGAAATTGGTCCATTATATTTTGAAAATATTGAATAATTATTTTGAAGCACTCATATGCATGAAAAATATTTTTTCTAATTGTTAATTATTTTATAAAATAATTTTTATTCAATAACTAGGGTATTTAACAAATAGCCTTTTAATTTCTCTTTTTTTTGGATCACCCTTTTAATACCAGCCCAGACCCACCCAATTTTCCCTAGGCCCAAATCAAATTAAACCCGACCCATGCCTCCCTAGTCCTGGCCGTTGATGGTCGTTGATCTCTGAGATCAACGGCCCGTATTTGTTCTTACCATTTTAATTCCAAACGAACACCCTCTAACCTAATTCATTTCCCCACCATACTCTGCCGCCCTCCGTTCCCTTCTCTCTCAAATGCTCTTTAGCAGAACCCTAATTTCCCCATCGTCACCGACTCACTACCATTCGATGATGTTTCTTCATCGTCTCAAGCCTCTACTGGCCTCCTACTTGCTATTGTTCATCAGTTACCTAGATCCTTGAGAAAATAAGGGATCTAGGCAGTCTAGTTTGAACCTTTTATTTCTTTGCCTATTTCAGGCCATTTTCTCGACCATGAGTAAGAAACCTTTCTTATTTTTCTACGAATCCATGGCTTTCTAAGCCTATGTTCCCGTCTCAGTTGCACTTTTTAAAACCCTAATTTTTGGTCTTCGATCTTCTCAGATCTCTACAGATCTAAGATGAATCGAACATATTTCACATGTTTTCCTTGAAAGTTTTCTGTCAACTGATTTCCCGTTTTTCCTAAACTAGGGTTTATTATAAGTCATTTTCTCAAGGTCTTTCTTATTTTAAAATGTTTAATCGATTATCCTTTAGTGTTATTAACTGATTTATGCAAAAGTTGCTTAAACCCTAGTCGATTTATGTGAAACTCTGATTTTCTAAATTTTTGCCTCGTTCTAAGTTTTCAATGTTACCATATTGATTCACTATGTATCTTTGACCTGCATGATTGCCTTTGTCAAATGTGTTGCTCTGTGATTTTTACCCTAACTAATCTCTGTTAGGGCTTTTGAATCAATTTTCTGGTTAACTTCTCTATGTATATAGAGTTTTACTTAGTCTACTTTATCTATGGGAATCGATATTTTTTTTTCATAATTGTTGTTAATCTGGTAGATTGATTTGTTCTATTAAGAATTTGTACTCCTAAGTCTTGCATGTTTCTACGATTATGACCCTAATTAGTTATTATTGCCTTATTTGATTGTTGTATATTTACTAATTCCTTTACATGATTCTTCCCTTAATTAAACCCCTGATTATTTTATTTTGATGTTATTTATTTGGTTTGATTTGAACTCATTTCCTTAATTAGACCTCTAATTCTTTGCTCCTTTATTTAGCATGATTTGAACCTCTTGCCTTAATTAGTTCCTGTCATTACCATTGGCTAATTGCCATTAATTAAGGGGAAGACTATGTTGAACCTCTTTGTGTGATTGATTATGTGATCCCTTATTTGCTGACCATTGATTCCTTTACCTTATTTGCTCTACTCTTGAACTATTATATAAACTCCTTTGTTTTACTTCTTAACACTCGAACATCAGTTCATAATACACACATACATTCAAACTCTTCTTCTTCTTTGCTACTTGTGCTACTTGTGTTATTGTGGGTCTAGCCGGCTGAAAGTTAAGGCTAGATAGTTGAATTGCACCTGTTTCTTTCATATTATGCACTTCTCTTACTTGGCTAGTATGTCTCAGTTAAATTTTGAAACCTAAACTCTATGTGTTTCATTTCCGTGTTGGCTCATTAGTTATATATTCAATTCCAGATCTTGTTTACTACCTTACTTAGCATGTCTCATCATGATTTGTTCAATATGTAATTAGCATGTAAAAACTATAGTTGTCCATTTGATGTTTGTCCAGCATGTCTATTCACCCTTGTCTAGTCTCCTTCCCTGACGAAATCGTGTTAGTTACCTAATCTCTAAGGCATTTGACTAACTCTAGTTGTGTGTTTGATTTTGTCCAGTGTTTCTTTGCTCTCAACATGGCTTTATTACCTACCATCATGACTAACCTGTTATTTATATAAGCTTCTAAGTGTTCTATGCATTTTGTTGACTCTATGCCTCCCCGAGCCCTGTCATGTATTCTCTTTAAAAAATATAAATTCTATGTGTCCCCAATCCCTTTACCCTGATGTGAGATCTTTTTGTTAAGTGTTTCTGAATCTGGATATTTTATGACCAATTAATTGTTTGGTGTTTTCAAAAAATGTTTTGGTACTCTTCTCAAACTATTTTTTCAATACGAAACTAGATTTAATTTCAGAAAATGTTTTCACTCTTAGAGTCATCCCTATACTGTTTTCACGAAATCTTTCAAACTGTGACAAGCACTCTCACATTACTCTTAAATTACTATGTGCTGCCCATTTGGTATGTGTACTGCTTAGGGGTCCTTGAGATCTCTCTGAACTCTGGCATACTAGGGCTAGCCCTTCCGCTGCACATAACTAGTCCCTATTTGAGAAATGTCTAGGTGTGAGCACTGCCCGGGATCCTTGAGGTCCTTGGGGAATCTGACACACCTCGACACTTGTTGGCTATGAGATTTCTGGGCATTTGAGACTACTCGTGAAGGCCTAGTACGCCCAGGTTTACTTTGGGGCCTGCTTCAGGCTCTCTATAATATAAGTTTACTTCTCATTGATGTAATTTACTATATCCTGGTTTGTAATAATCCTTTGTAAATAGATATTGGGGTAACTAGTAAAAAAGGGAGAGTAGCTATATGATTCTATGGGGTAAATTGGGTAGAAACCATGTTTTAGGTTTTGCACTATGATGAATTGCTGTAGAAATCATGTTTTAGGTTTATATGATGCATTAGATATCATGCTTTAGGATTGTTATGCTTGCTCGCATTAAATCCTGCAAAATTTGTGCATTAGATATGTTGACTTAGGACAATCATATTTACTGCTTCTGCATATCACATGTTATAGTTCATCATTTCACTTCTGATTCTGCATATGTCACTATCACTTAGAAATCCTTTCATTAGGTTACTAATATTGTTTAAAATAAAATAACCTTCTCTATGTGCATTAGAGATCCTATTTTAGGACTGCATATATATCTACTTTGAAACATGTCTCTAAAATAAGTAGGTTAAAATAGCTCCACACATAGGTACCATGTTCTTGTATGAATCAGTATAAAATCACCTGCTATATATTCATCACTTAGATCAGCATGCCTATAGGATGAAAGAACTTCAAATTGCTTAAGTGGTTCCCAGATTATGACTGCATATACATGCCTAGGCAACCCTTAGGCCATTAGATAACTGTGAAATCAGGTTTTGTTTATGTGTGAACTTGTCCAGGCTTAACAGTCTATAAAACCAGTAGGCAAACTAGTTAGGATTCTGCCACCTCTCTTAAAACAAACGCTGCATGTTCTGTTCTGTAATGTTCATCTAGATATCATGTTCCTAGGTTTTCTAAATTTCTTTAAAAATCAATTGTTTGAGACGTGCTACTTATTTTCCTGATATGGAGGTAAATATGAGCCTTTTATCTGCTTCCTTAATTAACAAGCCTATATGTTATTTATTGTCGCCTAGACTTTTGCCTTTTAAACATCTTAGGATTGTCTATAACTACCGAAGTCTAAAGGTCCTAAAATACTCCGGGACCACAAGGAAGGTACGGGTAAATCACGCTTAGAGTTAGTTAATCAAACTCTCTTATAACCACTAGGGGGTAATGAGTAGTAAAAGGATATGATGACCTGCGCTCTAATGTCACATGTGGCCCTTCTAGTCGAGGAGGATTACCGGGCATTGCATAGATTGATCTTATAGGCTAATCAACTTAGGACTTGTATTTCCCACTTCACATGTTTTTAAACTATCTAAATTTCTTTTTCTTTTCATGTATGTGTTTAAGCTGTCTAAACTTCTTTTTCTTTACATACATGCGTTTAAACTGTCTAAACCTCTTTTACTTTCATGTGCATTGGACCATCTAAACCTCCTTGATCATATATGTATTTAAACTCTGTAAACTACCTTTATTTGCAAATATGTGCTGAGACTTCTTACTTGTTAATTGACTAATTCACATAGTTCGGTCGTGACCCACCGTTGTGGACCGCGATAGGTGCCTAACACCTTCCCCTCATGGTTATTTCGAGCCCTTACCCTAATCTCTGGTAGTGCAAACTGGTTACATGAGTTAATTGCTCTAGGTTCCTTAACACACCTTAATCCGTTAGGTGGTGACTCTCCAAACAACCAATTCCCAAAAAGGAAACGAGTTGTTCCGCCATGAGTGTCGAAACCTGGACTTCCCCACGAAGGAAAAAAGGGGCGTGACAAAGAGGTGGTTCTCAAACTGGCCAAGGACAAGAAGAGGAGAATGGCCTCACCTTCTGATACCACGGAGCTTTAGAAGAGCAAGGCTCGTAAGCCAAGGGGTGACGCTTCTACTCTTTCTGTTGGTGTAGCCCAAAAGCTACGAGATGAAAAGGAGGAGCCGGAAGATGCTGGTTGCAAGTTGGTGCCTTGAATGATGGGGAGAATCGAAGCTTCAATGGCGGCTGGGTCGGTGATGGCCGAGGAGATTCACCCTCGTGCCGAAGAGATCTTAAAAGGTACTCCGAACAAAGCCCCGAGTCATCGGGGGTAAAAGATACCTCTTGTCATGATAAACAAATGGCGAGTATGCTCAAAGGTTTAGGTTCTAGGGCTCTTTGGAAGGGAGAGAGCGCCCCAAGTGACTTGCTTGGGGCAATTAATATTGATGATTCGCCGCCCGACCCTCAACTCTCTGAAGGGAAATTTCGGGAGGCTCAATCTTTGGAGACCTCCGTTGTAGGAATGGCCCACGATAGGAAAGACGTATTTCGTGGTTGCCTTGCGGGGTCGATGACGTTTTCGACCTAGATGCAACAATGGTTTTTGACGAGGCCCATCGTATCCTGAACCAGGTAAACATTATTCCTCGTTATTATGATTTCTTTTATCTCCTCCTCGATGATTTCTTTCTTTTCTCCATAGGCTGTGATGCTCCATCGGGAAGCGTTCAACAAGTCCCAAGCCGAGCTGAGCCGGTGTGAAGCCAATCTCAAAAGTCTTACTAAGGAGAGTGACGCCCCCAAATGCCTCTATGTGCAGAAAGATGCAGAGCTCAGAGACCTCCGAGCTAAATTGGCCAAGGCTCGTAAGAAAGAGGCCGAGCTAGACGAGCAGGTAACTATCCTTTTGAAAAAGTATGGTCTCTATCTACCTGTGGAGGCTAATACTTCAATATCTCTGTTGCAGCAAAAGCTGGAAAGGATCAAGCTGCTTCGATGGAGGTCGACCAAGTCAAAGCCAACTGTTATCGGTGGAAGGAGAACATGGACAGCTTTACTACGGAGAAAAAAGCTGCTTTTGTCAAAATGGCATCGGCCGAGGTTCAACTCCGGGTTGCTAAATAGAAAGGTTCAAGCCAGGCCAAAAGGATCGAGGAGATCGAAGCCAAACTTGCTGAGGCCACGAAAGAGGTCGGGGAGATAGAGATTGCGGCTGACAAATCCATAGCCGTTTACTTGGACGATTTCGAGGGTGATAAAACATAGCTAAGGGAGGCTTCCGCTTGAGAGCAACAAAGCAATGACTTGGTGATGTGCCAACCCGGAGGGAAACCCTCGAGGAAATCCATGCTTGAGGTTTTGACCTATCCGAAGAGATAGCTCAGGATAAGGCGCTTGAAGCTGATGCCAGGTTATTTATCTCCTCCGACGACGACGACAATGATGAAAGCAGCCAGGGCGAGTCTGATACCGATGAGAGGCCCAAAGGAGAAGCTGCTCCCGAGGGAGAAAACCAGCCCCGGGCATAGTTAGGATTTTATTTCTCTTTTCTTTTTCATATGACCCATGTCGGTCTGTTGTACATATCCTTCTTCATCAATATATATAAGAGGAAATTTTTCTTGAAATCCTTCTTAATTTTTATAAACATGTTTTACGCCTTGTAATATTTTCAATACAACCTTATGCTTTGAACGGTGCATTCAAGACTTTGGTTTTGGGTGACTTCTTCGAAGTCATCGTGGTCGAGTGCGAATAAGGTTTGAACTCGAGACATTGTCTTTTTAGGGTCCTGTGTCAGATAATGGTGAGTTCAAGAGCCGTGGTCAAGTTATTCTTTATTTGGGCTCGGGATAGTCAAAACTTTGGGTTCAGATGGAGTGAGAAAAGGATCTCGAACTCTTAAGTATATTGGCCCTTAGGCTTTTTAGATCAGTCTGATATGGCCTCTAAAATATGGACATTATTCCCCTCTTTCGGCTTAAAATACTTAGTGAAAATTTCTTTATGCCCTAGCATGTATTTTTTACCCATTGGTTCGTTGTCGGTTGAAACCCTTCTTCTTTTTTCTACCTTAGCAAGTTTGTGTTAAGATAATTCGATACCCCTCAAGGTTTCTTGAGGGCTGATTTTTCAAAGCCCCTTTTGATTATTTGCCGAGGGTAGACGTTTTTTAATCGCGTTTTCAAAGAATTCGAAGGCTTATTTTTTACTGCGGGATTTAGACGTCTCCGAGCCGCGTTAATTTGGCTGTAGACTTTGGGTATGACTCTTAGGATTATTTTTCAATAGTAATTTGAACTTGTTCGAAGCTCTAGTCCTCGAGAATGATGGTGTCAGCCTATAGATCAGGGGATGCCTCTTTGAGGTCTTATGAATTCGAATTTAGATAACTCGAACTGATCGATTAATGGCAGTCCCTTGAAACAAGTTAGTATCAAATACAAATGAAAATGGGGAAATTCATGCCTCAGTAATAGTACCGTTTGAGGAGTGATACATTCCAATTGTTGGGAGATTGCTTGCCCTCCATCCCTATTTTCGATGATACAGAGGACCCGATATGGTCCTTCCCAATTTGGGCCTAGTTGGGTCTCGAGTGTTGAGGGTGACTTTCCTTAGAACTAAGTCCTCAATTTTGAAGTGGCGAAGGTCGGTTCTTCTACTATAATATCTCTCGATTCTTTGCTTTTGCGAAGCCATCCGAACAAGCTCACCTTCTCATTTTTCATCCAATATCTCGAGGCTAGTATTCATAGCCTCATGATTTGACTCTTCCATCGTATGTTGAAATCAGGCGCTAGGTTCCCCGACTTCGACCGGAATCAAGGCCTCTGAGTCGTATACTAAGGAGAATGGGGTTGCCCCCGTACTAGACTTCAATGTTGTTCGATATGCCCAAAGGACTTGGGGTAACATTTTTCCCACTTCCTCTTAGCATCGTTCAACTTTTTCTTTAAGTTTTGAATGATAATCTAGTTCGTCGATTCGGCTTGTCCGTTCCTGCAAGGATGGTATGGTGTCGATAATATCCTTTTTATTAAAGGAATTTTGTTACCTTGATGCAAATAAATTGTTTTCCATAGTCACACACTATTTCGGCGGGTATTCTAAATCGACATACGATGTGATCCCAAATGAAGTCCATAACCTCTTTCTCTCTTACTTTTTCGAACGCCTGTTCTTCGACCCATTTAGAAAAATAGTCAGTCATAATACAATGAGCTTAGCTTTACTTGGGGCCGTTGGCAGAGGGATAACGATATCCATTCCTCATTCCATGAATGGCCATGGGGATAGGACTAAATGAAGTTGCTCTCCGGGCTGATGGATCTTCGGTGCAAACCTTTGACATTTATTAAATTTTCGAACAAACTCCTTAGTGTCTTTTTCCATGCTATCCCAGTAGTATCCTACTCTAATGATTTTGTGAATCAATGAATCGGCGCCGGAGTGGTTTCCACAAGTGCCTTCATGGACCTTTCATAAAACATAATCGGTGTCTCCTGGTCCTAAACATACTGCTAATGGTCCATCAAATGTCCTCCTATATAATGTTCCATCTTCATCAAACGTGAATCGAGCAGCTTTGGTTCGTAGGGCCCCGACTCTTTAGGGTCCGATGGGAGCTTTCCATTCTTCAAATACTTAATATATTTATTCCTCCAATCCCAGGTCAAGCTTGTAGAGTTTATCTCGGCATGGCCTTCCTCTATCATTGATCTTGAGAGTTAAGCGACAGTACCCGAGTTGATCTCATCTTCCTCGACCGATGACCCCAGATTTGCAAGTGCATTGGCCTCATTGTTTTGTTCTCGAAGTACATACTGCAAAGTCCATTCATTGAAATGGTGCAAAGTTACCTACAGCTTGTCCAAATACCTTTACATTCCATCCTCTCGAACTTCGAAGGTTTTGTTTACTTTGTTCACCACCAGTAAAGAGTAACACTTATCTTCAATGACCTTCGCTCCCAAGCTTTTAGCTAGCTCGAGACCTACAATCATGGCCTCGTACTCGGCCTCATTGTTAGTCAACCTAGAAGTTTTGATAAACTACCTAATAGTGCTACCCGTGGGCGGCTTCAGAATGATGCCTAATTTGGACCACTTCACATTCGAAGCACCATCTGTGAAAAGGGTCCACAACCTTGATGATATGCCTAATTTTAACAAAAGTTCTTTTTCAACTTTGGGTAGGAGGGTTGGCATGAAATCGGCCATGAAGTCCGACAAAAATTGGGACTCGAGGTTGATACTCGATATCGTCCACTGAGCTCGACAGCCCATTTGGCCAATCGACCGAATTCGAGCTTGTGTAAAAAATTACGAAGTGGTTACGTGGTTAATACGCATATAAGGTGACTTTGAAAGTATGTTTTTAACTTTCTAGAAGAGCTTATCAGTGCAAGTGCCAATTTCTCTCAGCATGGATACCTAGTTTCTGCTTCTCCTAAGGTTAGACTTACATAATAAATGGGAAATTGCGTACCTTGCTCCTTCCGAACTAGGACACCACTTACCGCGATTTCTGATACTATCAAGTACAAGTAGAGTTTCTCATCTGCCTTTGGAGTGTGAAGCAGTGGTGGGCTCGATAGGTATCGCTTTAATTCCTCTAATGGTTGTTAGCACTCTGGGATCCAGGTAAAGTCGTTCTTCTTTTTGAGCAATGAGAAAAATATGTGTTTTCGATCCGACGACCTCGAGATGAATCGGCCTAAAGCAGCTATTAGTCCAGTTAGCCTCTACACAACCTTAACACTGTCCACGACGGTGATGTCGTCGATGGCCTTGATTTTATCGGGATTTATCTCGATCCACCGATTCGACACCATAAAGCCCAGGAATTTTCCTGAACCGACCCCAAAAGCACATTTCTTCGGGTTGAGCTTCATATTATATCTCGTAAATCTCGAACGTTTCTTGTAAATGAGCCAAATGGTCCTCTGCGCACAGGGACTTAGCTAGCATGTCATCGATATAAACTTCCATTGACTTACCTATTTGTTCTTCGAACATTTTATTTACTAGGTGTTGGTAAATAGCTCCAGCATTTTTTAGCCCAAAGAGCATTACATTATAGCAATATGTTCCATACTTGGTAAAAAATGAAGTTTTTTCCTATTCTTCCGGGTTCATTTGAATTTGGTTATACTTGGAATAGGCATCGAGAAAGGTAAGGATCCCATGGCGAGCCGTGGCTTCTATCATGCGATCGATGTTAGGCAGTGGAAAAGAATCTTAGGGGCATGTCTTGTTTAATCCTTATAGTCTACACACATTCTAAGTTTGTTTCCCTTTTTTTAGGGACTACAACTACGTTGGCTAGACATTCGGGATATTTTACTTCCCGAATGGACCCTATTTTGAGCAGTTTAGTTACCTCGTCCTTTATGAATGTGTGCTTTACCTCGGACTAGGGTCTTCTCTTTAATTTCACCAGTTCGAACCTGGGGTCAAGGCTTAACGATGCATTATTATCTCCAGTGGGATCCCTGTCATGTCTAAATAGGACCAATCAAAACAATCCATGTTATCAATAAGAAATTGAATAAGCTTTTTCATGATTTTGGGGGTTAACCCCGTTCCCAGGTATGCCTTTTGCTGAGGTAGGTACTCGATCAATATAACTTGTTCCAGCTCTTCGACTGTTGATTTGGTGGCATGGGTGTCTTAGTAAACAATAAAGTTTCGAGGGGTCAGAAAACCCTCATCTTCTTCTTCTATCCCGTTCTTTCCTGATTCGGTCGAGACTGGTGGCTGTGATTGCTATTTGGCTTCATGTTTACCTTTTATGTTCAACCTTTTCAAAGTTGATATTGGTGTTACCTCATCGATCGCAAATATTTCCTTTGTGGCATGTTGCTCCCTATATACTGTTTTTACACCATTCATCGTCGGAAATTTCCTCATTTGATGGAGAGTCGCGGAGACTAACCTCATGATATGGATCCAATGCCTTCTGAGTAGGGTGTTATACCTCATGTCGCCCTCGATCACGTAGAAATTTGTATCTTGAATGGTTCTAGCCACATTCACCTGTAAAATAATCTCCTTTAGTTGTTTTACTGGCCATGTTGAAGTCGTTTATAACCTGAGATGCGAGCACGATTTGATCTTGTAGTCTAAGTTTCTCCACGACCCTCTATCGGATGATACTCGCTGAGCTACCTGTATCCACTAAAACACGCTTACCTTGAACTTTATTCAATAAAATAAAAATTACCAGCGCGTCATTTTGTAGCTGAGAAATGCCTTCTGCTTTTTTGTCGTTGAATGATAAGGAATCTTCGGGCACATAATCTCGGGTTCATTTTTCCCTAGTGATTGACACCTTAGCGTGTTTGAATATGGGTCTATTTGGAACATCCACACCAGCGACGATCATATGAATGACATGTTGGGGTTCCTCCTGTTCATTTTTCTTGTTGGCGTCCTTTTCTCTCAAATGATTCTTAGCTCGATAACTGAGGAAATCTCAAAGATAACCCTTATTGAATAGACGGGCTACCTCTTCCCTCAGTTTCCTACCATCCTCGGTTTTGTGACAACGTGTGCCATGATACTTGCACATCAAATTTGGGTTTCTTTGGGAAGGATCGGTCTGTATGGGTCTGGGCCACCTAGTATCTTTGATCCTTCCGATTACTGATACAATGCCCAATACGTCAATGCTAAAGTTATACTCCGATAATCGAGGTGCCTTCATGGGATCAGCATGCTTATTAAAACCTTTCTTTCTCATAAGTCCCCGAGAATTCTGCTCTCGATCGCTTCTTCAATCATTTCGGGAGTGATTGTGTCCTGAACCACTGTTCCTTCGATCTGCGGTATATGGTTGATATCGTTCTTTGTTCGAATTTGTTATCCTTGACCATGATCTTCGATTGAGATTGATTGTGCACATCTACCTAAGTTACAACTTGATACACAACCAAATTTTGTTTCAACTATCATGATGCTAGCGAACTCCACTCCTTCAACCCTTGGGTGAAAGCTTGAATGACCCAATCATCTGTGACCGGTGGAAACTCCATGCATTCCATTTGAAATCGAGATATGAACTCCCTCAGCATTTCATTATTTATTTATATTATCTTAAAAACATCTAATTTTCTTGTTGCAACCTTTATGACCCCGGCATGTGCCTTCACGAAAGAGTCTGCTAACATGGAAAATGAGTCGATGGAATTCGGTGGCAGGTTGTAATACTAAATCAATGCTCCCTTTGACAAATTTTTTCAACAAAACGGACTCGATCTCATCATCATCTAAGTCACTTCCTTTAATTTTGTATGTGTACGAAGTGATGTGTTCACTAGGATCGGTGGTCCCTTTGTATTTAGGTATACCGGGCATACGGAACTTTTTAGGAATGGGCTTCGGAGCTGCACTCTAAGGAAAAGGTTTTGCCACGAACTTTTTCGAATCCAATCCCTTTAGGGTCGGGGGTGCCCCCGGTATCTGATCAACTCGGGAGTTGTATGTTTCTACTTTTTTATCATTATCTTCAATTTTCTTCTCCCATGTCTCAATTCTTTTGGTGAGCTCCTCAACCATTTCCATAATTGTAGGATAAGTCCTTGATTTGTTACCATTCGACCTTTCTGGCACTGGCTCGGTACAGCGAGTGATTTCTTGCTCGACCACACTTGGATTCCTATGTTGATTTTGCAATTGAGTAATAGCGGTCAGCTGATCCTGTAGCATCTCGAATATTACCTGGAGGCTAACTCCCCCGTCTTCTCTGCCCTGTGTACCTTGGCCACCAGATCGGCCTTCACTACGTACACTCCCTTTGGGGTCCGCGCCTAGGTCCACATTTTAAGCAACGTGCGAACTGATATTAACTAGATCGGCGACAGGTTCTCCTCCGAGAATAACCGGTGGCACCCCGGCTCCTGGAGCAATTACATTGTCATTTTCCCCGTGAAATCCGAGACCATCATCACCATGTACCGGTGCATTTTATGTGTTTTCCATGCTTTAACGTGAGAGCAAAAATACTTTACAAGAACAGGTGTTAAAATAACGTGTGTTATCAGAATCAGCACTGTTTGCCCTAAAATTCGAGTAACAATAAAACTTGTATTGTCGTTTTAGGATATGTGATTTAATTCAATGTCAATTGTTAAAAACTAGTGTATAAGCTAAACCTCGACCTCGAACTATGATAATCTCGCGGTGTGATAAGAAATGATAAAATAACTTCGATGAACAGTAAGTGAAATAGCAAGAGAATAACAAGAGTATTTTTTCTTATCAATGAGTAATGATCAATGTGTCACAAATGGATGGGATTCCTCCTTTATACAATAATGGAGTCCTAAATAAGGTACACTTTCAATTATAGTAGGAAATCATATTTGATAACTGTTTAACCGATGAAGACCAATCCATTCCGAAATTTACGCTATGACCTCCGGCCAGTTGCGTATCTCGCTCTTTCCGTTACTGAACCGGCATACCCTCGAAGCATGCTTTCTTCTGACCTCGGCAAGTGTTATCGACCATGACCTTGGAAAGGAACTTCTACCCGAAACGCGAAATTCTGGTTTTCCGATGTGATATCACTTTTTCCATCGAAGACCAAAATCGGGTAGTCCCGATTTCCACTGTACACATTATGCTTTGGGTTATTTTATTTAATATTAAGTTGTTATAATTCGTCTACTGTTGTTGTGTGATAGGCTTACCTAGTCTCAAGAACTAGATGTCATCACGATCCGTAAGGTGAATTTTGAGTCGTGACATATATGACGCATTCAATTTCTACCGGTCACACCTATTATTATCTATTTTCTTGCTGTATATGGAAAACTTGCACACTTTTTACATCTCCGCCATATTTATCATAATATGCAAAGAAGATCTTTAGACAAATCGGCCTTATGATTTTTATTTAACCACTTGATCTCCTTTGTATATTTAGTCTAATGAATTATTAGAGATACAAGGCTACTATTGATGAAGAGCTCTCCCCGTCAGATGGCCAAAATACTGCACTTGTGGCACAACTTTGCCAAAGTGCACCCACAGGCTATGCATTCGACCAAGAGCAAATAAAGAGTATTTTATGCATATTGATGTTTGGCCTAATCAGGATGGAAATCAACAAGAATTGACATCACGTATCATGAGTATTATTTGTTAGAATAGTCATAGCTTTATGTTGCAAAATGCCACATATTATATAATGAATCATAAGAGTTAACTTTCTATTTGGGAAAAAATATTTTTCATGGCAGTATTGGTGCATCATATATATCTCAATAAGATATGCCTACATGTAATCTTTCAAGTATGAAAATTACCTTACCAATAAAGGCGGAGCTAGAAATTAAAGTTTATGGGATTTGAAATTTTAATATTTTTAAATTACTGTATTCTAAAACAATAGTTTGTACATATTCAATTACACTACTATTAAGAAGATGAAAGAAACAAAATTGAAATATGAAAACTATATGACTTTCCCATCAAATAATCACAATAAATAAATAGAGTAGTTAATATATCATTTAAGATTGCAAGAACCAATGTTCCCACATAATTCAATATTTATTGTATTTTAATGTTCTTATGCATTGTAAGTGAAAAGTTGTTTAGTATAGTAATAAATTTGTTAAAATATACATTTATATTTTTGTACAAAGGTGTTATAGAAATAATGTTTGTTTGAAGGATATAATGGTCATTCAATTTTCGATGGCTATTTTGGTAGTTCAAGTTTCTATTTTATGGCTTCCCACTTATATATATATATATATATATATATATATATATATATATATATATATATATATATATATATATATATATATATATATAT
>MU687341.1:0-40258 GCA_026770625.1 Nicotiana glauca
TTTTGTCAATTATTATTTTATTTAAGAAAGTGAACGTCGTTTAAGAACGTGTTTTCGGATCACGTCACATGAAATTCACTCGGATCCTCGACACATTCCTATTCAATGTTTTGGATTTGGATTTGGGTCGCATGAAATGCACACCCGTATTTAGGAATGTAATTTTATTAAAATCGCGTCTAAAGAGACTAACGCATTGTTATCTTTTGGGAAGGCCGTGAAATTTGCTAAACGGCTCGTCCCGAATTTCTAAGTATTTTTTATTAAGTAGTTAATGAGGTCCCCGCAATTTATATTTTTGTTTGGCGAGGCTCGTCTCATTTTATTATTAGAAGGACAACCTAAAGCAAGCTATGATTTTTCTATTTATTATTTGTCTCTAAAAGGTCAATTAATTCACGAATATAAATTCGGGCCTCGAATTCAAGTCCGAATTCAAACAAAAGGGGAAACCCTTTTAGCTTAAACCCGCTACCTAATTCAAAATCTAATTTTATATTTATGAATTAATTACCTATATTCCTAATGTAATTTTAAAATGGAATTTGACTTTTAGCAATTTTGGGCCTAAAATTGGCCCAGGATTTTAAATGCACAGCGCTTTGGGGCTTTGGTAAATGCTGGTCCAACTGATATGTGTAACTATTTTTATTGAAGAGCTGGGCCAGGCCATTAAGCCCAATATCAACAAACGCGACCCCAATCAAAAAAAGAGGAGGTCCAAAATTCACGTTCAAGCAAACAAATTCAACAAATAAAGGGAATGTATTGACGACTGACTGGGCATCCATTAACAAAAATGAACAGATTTAAGTCAATTGATGCTTATTTCTTCATTTCACTTTTAATTACCAATTCATGAACAAAATTGTGAATCAACTTGCTAAAGCATGAAACTGGCGTGTTATTAAACACTCTTCTAAATTAACTGCACTACTTCACTGATTGCTTCTCAATTAACACCAAACGGCCCACATGGAAATCCTTGGGATCAGATGATCATTGTAAAGTCACGATCCAAAGGACAAATCTTCTGAAGCAAACAATGGATCACATGGGAGGAATACCACAATACCTTTTAATTCAACTAATTACAGTTAATTTCTAATAGAACTTGTATACTCAGCTTAGCAGAATCGTCCTAAAATTAACATCTAAAGGAATTGGAGATCAAATATAAACAAACTTCGTATATGACCCACTATTACTAATGAGCACCCTACTTTTGACTATTAATACATGAATTTGTTAAACTACACAATATTAGAATCAAACCAACTAAGATTGTTTAATCAGCCCAAAAGTTTGTCCAAATTATACAAATCATACTATATTAGCTAACCTTCATGCCATTAACAATATGAATTCATTGTGGTTTGAAATAATTTCTACTTTAAATACAAATATCAAAGCTAAAACAGACAGAAACAATGGTATAGCATCATCAGAAATGTGGCTTCTATTTATTCATGTTTTCAACAGCACTGGTACATTGACAGGGCTCGAAGTGTGTACCTGGAGATTGAAATTAAAGTAGAAGAAAAGGAGATCAGCTAAGTAATGCAGCAGTAACAACAACAACTAGTTTCCAACAATATGAATGACTAATAGCCCAGCAATTAAGGCCAAACAGCCCGAAAGTATTCAAATCAAACAGAATTCAACAAATCCACTCCAACACAGCAACAAGTCAAACTAGAAGTGAGCGCTAACACACAGATAGCCAGTAAAACTCCCAAACTGGATTCAAACCAAAAATTCCACTTGAAATCAACTAGAATAGTTTAAAATTGAACTCTGAACAGTGTGAATCAATACTCAGAAGCTAAAATGAACTTCCAAACTCAATGAAACAGTCTATTTTTGGGTTTTCTACTAATTTTCTATTGTTTTTGGATTTTTGAAAGAAATTTGGATATAGAAAGGAGAATTGTAATCTGAAATCTTAATTTCAGATCTGGAATTTGCTAGATATTTTTTGGGGAAATTCTAGGGTTGCCAAACTTGTGAATTAAGGCATTGGGGTGCCTTTTTATAGGCACAAATTGGGGCAGAATATTCTAGAAGTTCTTCACACTTTTCTCTTTTCTAATTTTCAGATTTCTTTTATTTAACCCTTTATTTTTAACTTGTTATTCAAATTACTGCACTTCAAATGCAGAAACTTATACTAAGACCCTAATTGGAATGTTCTAGAAGGTTCTACCTTCATCTACCCTATTCCCATGTCATTGTCAATGTCTATTGTGCCCTTATTTGCATCTTATAATTACCAATTTGGCAAAATATATCATTTTTAATCCCTAAAGTACCCTTGTCTTCTTCCTGAAATTACTAACTAAAATCAGACCTCTCAAACCCTTTTACCCTAGTTAATATTGACTAAGGTTAACATTGTCAGCTATAACCAATCTCAAAATTGAATTCAATCAGTGCTAATTACTACTAAAACAAAATTATAAGCTAAATTTGAATCAAATCAAACAGCAACTAAAGAACAGACTAGGATCCTAATTAACAAATTAACATAAATTAAACCCATATTACTGAATTGAACTTCCTATCAAGCATATTCGAACTAAACTGATTACCAAAATAGGATTAATTCCTAAAATAATTTTCAAGAACATAATCATGTTTCCATGTATTAATCACTAATCTGATTAATTAACAAGGAGTCTAATTGAACTAACAAATTAACAGAAACAAAAATCAGAATTAAACTAAAAAAAATCAGAACTAACAAACTGCATACCAATTAACACCCCAAAACAAATCATGAGAAACAAGGAAAGAAAGAAAAAATAAAAATAAGAAAACTTACAGATTTAACTTCAAACTTGACTAACATCCCAAATTTGGCTTCGAGTTGATGTTACATGTTTATTTCATCTGAAAGAAACATGTAACATCAACTTAAACCCAAACGAGCCTTTGAAATTCCGAAACAGCCTTAAGTTCAAAACCCTAGATTGACGATTTGTAGAATTTCGGCGGGATTTGAAGGGTTTTGTGCAGGTATTAGAGATGAGGGAGGTCAAAGGAAGGTAGGGTGTGATTTTGGGAATTTTTGGAGGCTTTTGCATTTTGGCTGGAACTTTTCTCTTTAAGATTTGACGATATCCAACCAAATTCGAGATAAGCCATTGTGAGGGTTGTGTACAGGAAATCAAGACGGTTCTATGGTGTAACTTTGGTACGATTTGGACTACTTCGAGTCATGGCTGGAAAATCTTTGGGGAAAGATTCGACGATTTAGACCGAGATTTGAAGGAAACGGGTAATGGATTCATGATGAGGGAGAAGAGGGGGTCTCGTGGTGTTATTTTGGGGTGGTTTGGGAGGAGTGGCGTTCACTGCCGGCGGTGTTACAGAGAGATACGAGGAAGAGGGGGGCTGTCTTTAGGGTTTCTGAAGTGTTTTAAGACACTTTTAATTAATGTGGAGGATCAAAAAGAGTCATTGGATTAAAGAAATTGGATGGCTCAGATCAAACGACTCCAAACGGCGTCGTTTTGTTTATTAGAGGGCAAGCCGGGTAGTTTGGTTGGGCTGATGGAGTGGGTTGGGTAACAATTGGGATTGGTCTGGAAAAATTGAGATGATTCGGCCCAATTCGTGGGTCTTTTAAAGCAGTCCCTTTTTAATTGTTTTCTTTCATTTCTTTTACTTATTTTGCTTTTATTTATTTTTGTTTTTTTTTCTTTTGTATTTTTATATATATTTTGAAAAAATGCTAAAATAAACTCACAATCCACTTAACACTAAAAATTAAATTTCCTAGTTAATTCCTAAAAAGAAAAATGCAAACTAATATTAATTTGAACTAAAAATGCAAAATGGACCATTTTTATTATTTTCTTTATATTTTGTTCTAAAACAAATTAATACTAAAAATGTGAAATTAAATCCCTAAATAAAAATGCATATTTTTTGTATTTTCATTATGATGCACAAATAAAAATGCAACCAATTAACACAAAATTCAATAAAATTCACAAAAATTATAAATAATAAAGAAATTATTTTATTTGGAATTTTGGGAATAATTTTCTTAGAGCAAAAATCACATGCTCAAAGTACTTTATTCTATTTCTCTTAGAAGTTGCTCATACACTTGTGACACCGGGTTCTGGAATGGTTATGAAGTATTTTGTACTACTGAGAGCTCTGAGATTAGGTGGGATACTTACTGATTACACTTTGATCTTGTACTCATACTACACTTCTGTGCATTTTTATTGCACAGGCACATGCACCTCTAGTGGCCTAGTGGGCGTAGCAGCATGGTTGACACGGAGACTAGGTATGCTGTTTTTCTTCGAGGCGACCCGCAGCTAGAATAGTTTCTCTCTCAGGATTCTATTTATTTTCTGTCCAATTGTATTCCAGACAGTTGTTGTACTTTATTCTATTTCTCTTAGGAGTTGCTCATGCACTTGTGACACCGGGTTCTGGGATGGTTATGAAGTATTTTGTACTACTGAGAGCTCTGAGGCTAGGCACAAGTTTCCATGATGCTATAAACTATTGTTCCGCAGTGTTGATATGATGGTAGGACATTTGCCTTCATGTCGGGGTTGTGGATGACTTGACGGGAGGTTTACTCAGTGCATGATCCAGAAATTTAGTATTTTATTCTCAGCATGGGAAAGGTAATCGGGCTAAGAATGGCCAGATGTAGGCTGGTGAAGTAATGAGACTTGGTATTTACGAGCGTGGTGGAGTTTTCTTCTATGATGAGGTGTCGTCATCCTAATTGAACGTACTAAGTTCGTTGGTGTTACGATATTTTACAATTCGCCTTTGGGGCAAGATATTGTGAAATAATATTGAAGATTCGACTATCAGGTATCACAGGGTGCGGTAGTTCGGGGTTGAATCAGTGTTTCTAATGTTGACGGTTTGAGAAAAATGATCTTCTTTAAGGTTTAAAGTTAGCAGCAATTGTGGGTTCAAGTGCCACGAAGATAGATTCTAATTAAGGAAACAATTGAGCAGCAAGGATAAGGAAGGACATATGGGGAGTGTCTGGCGGAGGTTAAAACTTCTAGAAGGCCAGGTATAAGAAGCAAAGGTCGAGTAGTCGACTTTAGGGGTGAGTTTCCCCAAAGTGGAAGAGTTTGGAGTGATTCGGGAAATTTTAGTGATTGGTGATTTAGGGCTACAGATTACTTTGAAGTATGGGTTATTATGTGCAGGAGATTTGATATAACGGAAGGGGGATGCTTGACATGAAGGAGGATACAACCTAACTTTGAGTTGAAAGGGTGTTGCCGCCTGACTAATTGATGTCCATGAAGGGTGAATGTACTTGTACAGCTAGAGAGCGAGCTTGGACTCAGGAAGGGACATTAAAGTCATAGTGATTGCACCCCGTGTAGCAGTGTTGGAAGACATCGACACGTAGCTTCCACAGGCGGGATATCTCCAGTGAGCAGGATGGTGGTCGCATGGTTTGTGAAGCTCCTGCAAATGGTTCTATTGGATATACAGCAAAGAGATCGGTCGTGTGAATGTGGTTGATTATTCAGAGAGTAACAAGAGGATTTTACAGAAAGATATCGAGAATTTTGGCGGCTGATTGCGCAAGGTTATGTCAACAAGAGATAAAGGATCTTGTTGAATTCCAGAATTTGTGTAATAATGGATTCAGGCTAAGTGGGAGAGTCCCATCACCTATGATTAAGGATTGCCGGTTAATTACTGTGAGGTTTCTGATTATTAGCATATTGATACGTTGTTTCAGCTACAGGAAATGAACATAAGTGGTAATTCCAGCAAAGGAATTGTTAGAGGCGTGCTAAGGTTGGCCTTATTGGCCATGTTAAGACTTGGGGAAAGATTTAGGATTTATCCCTTGTATAGATGTGGGTTTCAAGGGAAGTGATTCTGCCAGGTGCTTCGCTGAGATAGTATTCATGTGCTAGAAGATTTATGGAATTGATTATATTCGGGGCCGAGTTAGAGTGGGTGGCTCTCAACAACGGTCCTAGTGGATTCAAGGGGCAAATCGTAGTGCCTAGTGATTTTGAGCCTATACGTACGGTTAAGAATCAAGCTTGGTAGCAGCTTATGAGAAGGGGTTCAAGATGTTCTATGAAGTTTTGACTTGTAGTGTAGCATTTGGGAGGTATGAAATGATCGTGGGATTTGAGACAGCATGGTCTCGTGATTCAAGGTCAATCGGGATGAGTGCGGATGGAGTGTGTCATGTGTTGAATAGAGTTATTATTATTTCTAAGGCAATCAAGGATAAATTAGAAGAAGATAGATTTATTAGCCATAGTAGAATTGACATGTTGGTGGCAGTAATCAGTTTCTTCAGCGTGATTGAGTTATGCAAGTGAATTGTGGCGGTACATGTGAGGCTGGTCAGCTGCCATAATTGATGTTATCCAGAGGTATTCTACTGCTATGGCATTTTATTTAGGCGGATCCCGAAAAGGGCTATGGTGGCTCAGACCACTACTTAGAGATTTGCATATTCAAAGGTTATGGGAATTTACCTGTGTGTTGCTATGATTCTCCTTAAGTGAGTTAAGTGAGTTAAGTGAATGGTTTTTATATGATGAAGTGTTAAACTATTTGTGGTTCCGGAGTTATGATGAAAATCGTGTTCTATCGTATATCGGCGTGTTGGGTGCAGTGAGGGGCATGAAAATTGATGTGAGGATCAAGATTGTAGTTTGATGTAGACATGGATGTCACGATCTCGGATGAGCAGGAAAGTAGTTTCAATGTTTAAAGTAAGCTGGTATCGTCTTCCGCGTCACCAGAGATCGGTGTTTTGTGAAAAAGGCTTTGCATCCTAGTTAAGGATTCTCGGTCGCTCCTTAGCATTAGTGCGGTCAGTGGTCTGGATGTATGGACCTGTTATCTGTTACGGAAGGGTTGTGGGAGCATGCCCCATGGGAAGGTTGTATAAGTGTGACATGTAGTCATTTGATTGGTTGGAGAATTAAACTAAGTATGAAGATTATGGTGATATCATCGATTTTGGAGTGAATGCCTGGAGGGCACATGATCTATTAAATGATGGACTACGGATAATTTCTCCGGCTATAATGGTTGTTCTTATGTGTTATGAGGGAAAGGAGAGTCATTATGGACCTTTGAAAGGTAATTTGCCAAATTCAGTGTGATCGAAATTATCTTGGGGTCTACAGATGGATTTAAATGTGAATATGAGCTTTATATCAGGCCAAATGTGTTCATCTCAGGAATGCGCTCCCTATGGAAGAGTAGTCGGAGTATTATTTCATCGTCAGCTATTTCATGTAATGATATATTGCGTCGTGTGAGTTGTGAGACGACTTGATGAATTTCTTATGTGTTGAGGTTCCGCGTAGAGATAATGTTATATGAGCAGAATGGCCCTTAAGATTCAGATCGTATATCGCACCTTAGTTGTGTTTGAGTTTTTTGTAGCTTATGGCGCTATATGTATCCCCAGGGATGGTATAGTGCACTTCGTGTACCGGTGACCGACATTTGGTATTTTGATGAAATGAGCAATCTAGCTCGGTGTATAACTCCTTACATGAACTTTATGTGTGGATCGAGTGGCCCGCCGCCATGGGTATATTGTTTGGATCGGGTTGCGCGCCGCAATAGTGTGATGTTGAGTACAGTTCCCTATGTCTATTTTTATGTGTTTTGTTTTCTATTTTTCAAAGGAAATCTTATATTATTTGTGTGCCCGCGTCACATGTATGATTCGCGAGCGGGGTGTCTGTTCAGTATGTTGACCGCATCGCATGTATGGTTCGTGAACGGGGTATCTGTTCAGTATGTTGACCGCGTCGCATGTATGATTCGCGAGCTGGGTAATTGGATTTCCTTTTCAGAGTTTGTTTTCATTGTATCGCGTTCGAATTGGTAGCCTATTGGCACATTGTGGCATCATATGACACTTTTGACCATGCCCGGGGTGGCTTATTGCCTGAGTAGTTCGTATTGATGAGACGAGATCATTGGATTGCAATCTGATTATATGAAATATATTAAGGAGGTAAGACCATTATTTGGTTCAGGATGAGGTGATGGTTCTTGGCAGGGTATAGACCTTATGAATCGTTGGGTTGGCAGTTGGTTATGAATTCTTACACATCTCTTCCGTCGTGGCAGTATTGTAAGAGTTAGAGCAAGACCTAGGTAGGTCAGGAGGTGCAATGGGAGCATCAAATTTGTGGAATTTCGATGTATTCAAGCAGAGAATGCTAATGTGGTCGTGTGAGTAAAGTAGTGCAAGGTGTGAACTCAACTAAGATATGCAATCATATTTTGGTGCTGCGTGTAGTTATTGATACGGTGGGTGGATGTTGGAACAGACTGGGCAGAGAATTTCGGATGTGGAAACTGGGCTCTAAGGCTCATTTGTTTGTATAAAAGAGAATATCTTCAAAATTTCTCGAGCTAATGAGCTCGACAAGGTTGTGGTAGCACGGGTAAGTGCACAAGGTGTTTAACAATGATTCCAGAAAACCCCAGCACAGTTCCTAGCACGTTCGAGTATGAGCATTTGTTTAAGTGGGAGATGATGTAACGACCCGACTGGTCGTTTTGAGCTCTAGCGCGCCGTTCAGCAGTTTGGGGCTATGAGCAGCTTTAATTCAGGCATTGTGACTTGTACGCGTGGTCGGATTTGAATTTCGGGAAGTTCAGAGTTGACTTGGAGAGGAAATTCTCATTTCGGAAGCTTTAAGTTGAGAGAATTGACTGGGATTAGATTTTAGAGTAAACGGCCTCGAAATTGGGATCTAAAGGTTCTAGTAGGTTTGTATGATGATTTCAGACTTAGGCGCATGCCCGGATCGGGTTTCGGGTGACTCGAGAGTGTTTTGGCGCCTATTGTGGAAGATTGCATTTTGGAAGAAATTTCATAGGTTTGGGCTGAAGTGAATTTCATTGTTATCGATGTATGTTTGGGATTCCGTGTCTGGGAGTAGCTCTGTATGGTGATTCTGGAGTTGGGAGCGCGATCGGAAGTGAATTCGGAGCTCCGTGTGTCATTTTGGAGTCATTTGGCTAAAGATAGAAATTTGAAGGTTTTTGAAAAGTCTGACCGGAAGTGGTCTTTTGATATCAGGGTCGGAATCCAATTTCTGAAATTGGAGTAGGTCCATAATGTCGAATATGACCTATGTGCAAAATTTGAAGTCAATCAGACGTAATTTGATAGGTTTAAACATCGAAAGTAGAAGTTTGAAATTCTAAAGTTCATAATGCTTGGATTGAAGGTCGATTCGTGGTTTTAGCGTTATTTGATATGATTTGAGGCCTCGAGAAAGTCCATAAAGTGTTTTGAGACTGGTTGGTACGATTGGTTGGGGTCCCGGGGGCCTCGGGTGAATTCTGGGTTTTTAACGGATCGAAAATAGAATTTTGGAGATAGCTGAAGGGGTTTGGTTGCTGGTATAACCGCTTCCGCGGAGGGCTCACCGCAGAAGCGAGGAATTGAACCGCAGAAGCGGTTAAATATAAAGGGAGCAGAGGCCGCAGGTGCGAAGGAATTATCGCACCTGCGTGATCGCAGATGCGGTCAGTGCGGCGCAGAAGCGGGTTGGGGAAGCCAAGGGAAAGACCGTAAATGCGGGAATTGGCTACACTTGCAAAATCGCAGAAGCGGTCAGGGGACCACAGGTGCAGAAAGAGCTGGAGGCAGAAAGTGTTTTAAAACTCGGGATTTGGCCATTTTCTCTCATATTTTCTTAGCTTGGGCGATTCTTGGAGGGTTTCAAGAGGGGATTTTCATCATCAACGATAAGGTTATCTATCCCCACCTATCTTGAGTTAAATACATTGATTATGTATGGATTTTAGCATGGAAATTTGTAGAAAAACTTGGTGTTTGAGAAAAAACCTAGAAAATTGATATCCTTGGAATTTGACCACGATTTTGGATATGAAATTGAGAGTAAATTATATATTTGAGTTTATGGAGTCATGGGTAAGCTTAATCTTCGAAAATGTTTGGAATCCGGGCACGTGGGCCTGGGGGGATTTTGTCAACTTTTCGATCGGGGTCAGGAATTGTTATATATTGGATTAATATGAGTTGTTTATCGTATATTAATGAATTTGCATAATCATTGGCTAGTTTTAGAGTAATTAGCATCGATTCAAGTCTTCGGAAGGGCGTGTAATGCCTGGTATGGATCTTCGGAGCGAGGTGAGTCTCCTTTTTAACCTTGTAAGAGGGAATTATCCCCATAGGTGAATTAACTGGTTATATGCTCCTATTTGTGCGGGCTACGTACGTACGAGGTGACGAGAGTCCGTGCGTAGCTACTATTATGTTATTGTCCGGGTAGTCTAGGACCGAAAAGCATGTTGTACTTGGAATATTTATAATGTTATTGACAGTTTGAATTGCTTAAATCATATCGAATTGGTAAATGAATTTCTAAAATGATTAAACTTTATTTTCTTAAATCGTTAAAAGAGAATTGGCTTTTATTTGGATAAATGTTCCCCGATAAATTCTTAATTAGTTGTTTGAGCATGTATTTCTATGTGTACATCCGTCACATGTATGATTCGCAAGCAGGGTGACTGTTTATTTAAGTTTGATCGTGTCGCACGTATGATTCGCGAGCGGGGTAATAGATGCATCTATGGTTCGTGTCATTCGACCCTCGGCAGTGCACATTTTATATTTATGTTGGATCGGGCCGTACGACCTCGACATGAATTGCGCATGCTTGTATTGCTTGCCTTGATATTTATTGATATTGGTAGCTGCTCTCCCGACTTGAGATAATTGTTAATTAATGGATTATGAATCCGGAGGCTTTTTATAAAAAGGAACTATTTACGTGTCTAGTAATTCATTTGAATCTATTGATGTCCTTAATAAATTCGTGAGTCATCACTTTAATAATATTATTATTTGACCATTAGTAAGTATCGAAATTGTCATCTCGTCTCTACTTCTTCGAGATTAGGCAGGATACTTATTGAGTACACATTATTTTTGTACTCATACTACACTTCTATGTATTTTTGTTGCACAGGCACATGCACCTCTAATGGCCTAGTGGACGTAGCAGCATAGTTGACATGGAGACTAGGTGAGTTGTATTTCCTCGAGGCGACCCGCAGCTAGAGTAGTCTCTCTTTCTCTCAGGATTCTATTTATTTTTTGTCTAATTGTATTCCGGACAGTTGTTGTACTTTATTCGATTTTTCTTAGAAGTTGCTCATGCACTTGTGACCCTGGGTTCTGGGATGGTATGAAGTATTTTGTATTAACTGTTTATCTTTTAAATTTGATTTAATACAATTATCTTTTTAATTGGTAAATTTGAAGGAAAATCCTAGATTTCAAAAGTATTAAAACGATAATTTGATTAAGTATTTTGGTTGGCTTGCCTGAGAGTGGTGTCCGGCGCCATTACGACCCTTAGTGGTTTTTAGGTCATGACATGTTTGGGGCTATCTTTCCCAAATCTAGTATTAGGCTAAAAAATTACCAATTTCTCTTATGTGTGGTTATATGATACCAATTTTTCTTACCAGAACGGGGCTTCTTGGGTGTCCCAGCTTGAGTTTTACAAAATCTTATTCTCGGCCTTATTGGGCTTGGCCCTATAGGCAATAATGTACATTTCACTTTGCCTAATGCCAAATTGAATTTTCAATTAGGAAAAATTACGCGGCACATCAAATATTTATACTATATTTTTCATTTATAGTTATATTTTCAGCAAATTTATCATTTGTACCTATACTTGAATTTTATAGCAAATTCACGAAATAAGAGCTTAATTGTTTTGAATTGAAACAAGAGAGCAATAAGCTCTCGTAGCTTAGTTGGTTAGAGTGCTTGCTTAGTTAGCGGAGTTCTTGAATTCAACTCTTAGCAAAAATATTTTATTTTTTTTATTTTTGTATTTTGCCTTAATTGTATTCATTGCGCAAACAAATACAGTTGATACAAGTTGTATCCTTGGTATACACCCATGTATACGGTCGTTACAAGTTGTATCATTTGTATACACCTTTGTATTTCGCTTTAGTTACAATTGATACATATTATATTCGTTGCGTAAAGGAATATAACTGCGCGAAAGAATACATTGACACACATTATATTCGTTACACGAACGAATAAAATTGACGCATGATATATATGTCGCGCGTTTGAATACAAGTGATACAAATTATTAACTATTAAATAGTAACTGCGAATGATAATTAGGTAAATTATAATTACTAGGCTCTAAGCTATAATGGCTTATGAAAATTCTGTATCTGTTGCAGATGCCAATCTAGTCTAAAATTAACAACTAGATATTCACAATTTACATATACTTGATCGAGATTAAACTATGTAGAAGATTTTAAGTTATTAAGCATTTGACACTTGCATACCAAGCTAAAACGTTTATATCACACAAATCTTATGAATTAAGATTTGTGCAACTTTTTTGTATTTGCGCATGTATAAAAGATTGAGAAAATAATAGAGAGATACAATAAGAAATAAGGTTTTTTCGTGTCAACTTTTCGTGGAGTCGCATTTAGTAAGATTTTCATGGTTAACTACCTTTAGGTCAGGCTGACAGGGTAGGGCACGACCCCCCAATTCTCAACCCCGACCTACTTATCTACAAAAAGTCTTTTGTGATGACTTTTTCTCTTTGTGTGGAGGCTTTAATCGCTACAAAATTGTCATTTCGTGTAGTGAGAGGGGCGTGTGCGTACAAGTACAACAACATGCAAAGTGTATTCCCACACGTAGAGTTTGGGAAAAGTAGTATGTACGCAGCCTTATCTTTACCTTGTGCAAGTAGAGATGTTGTCTTCGATATGGAACATGTATACTATAAATTACTTCTTATATATAAAGACATTATTTTTCCAAGTTAACAAAGAAATGTAATACATCCCTTCTTTTTTACAACCAAGGATAGAGAAATTTGAAGTCATTAGGTGAAGGATTAGGACCAAGAGCCAAATAAATACCAGAATCCTTCATCAACCAAGTGCAATAAATATTCTTGAAAATCTTACCTCCACAATAACTCTTATGTAGTTTAAAAACATCAAAATTATTAAACTTTAAACCCCAAGAAAAGCTACAATGGTAAAGAGTAGTCCCAATAAAATTCATATGAAATGAGAAATCAAATTTCTCACCAACTTTAAGTGTACGAACTCCAAGATCATCATCTTCAGATTTACAATGAACTTTGAGTAAAGGAGTATTTTGAGGGAGACCACTTATAAAACTAAGGGTAATTTTTGGATTTAAATTGAAAGCATTTGTTATATGCATAACGTTGATGAATGATAAAATAAGTAATGAAAGTTGAACTTTGGTGTAAGGGTAATCAGCCATTTTGAGAGACTTAGTTTTTTTTTATGAGAGTGAATTGAATTTTGTTTCCTTATTTTATAAGTTATCATATACAGATCGATTTGACATTGAAGTATTGGTTTAATTTGGATTTTTCCAGTCATAAAGAAAAGGAAAAAGTAATCTAATGCTATACTTTAACAAGTTAAGATTACATTAATCTGATTTTGTTATTAAAGAAGGGTACTTTTGACTTATATTTTTCGCGAAAATTTAACATCCTTGCTTTTTTTTAAAAATGTGGTCGATCACCTTTTATAGGAGAAAAAAAAAGAAAAATAAATTGAAATTAAATTATTCAGTTATTTTTATTACTTCAATCCCTGACCTTCAGGTCACACTAGAACAATTATTACAGTTGTGCCAAAACTCTCTCTAAATGAAAAATATAACAATAATTAAAAGAAAAAGCATTTCGCATACCTTTTTGGCTATTACGAATAATACTACGCCTTATTTAAGTAGAAAAGAGTAGAACCTAGCAAAATATGAAGTGAGTTGAATTACTATGACTAGTTAGTTTACTTCCACTTCTTGAATTTTCCTCCATGATTCTTGCCAAATTTGCCATGTTTGTATTTCCCTTGTGCCTTGCCATGCTTAAACTTGCCATGTTTTCCATGTTTTCCATGATCATAATGTCCATAATGAGCAGTACCAGGTGCAGGGTAATGGCCTCCTCCATGTCCCATGTGATGAGCACCATAGGCTGCAGCTCCCGCAGCTGCAACTCCGGCCATCATTCCGTGCCCTAAAGATGCAAATTCAGAATTTAAATTTGATGTTTAATATTCTTAGTACTAAACTTATTGTACTTTTAAAACTATGAGTTTAAATCTAATATCTATTAAAATTTAAGTAGGTTTCCACATATAAATCTCATTGAAAATACTAGATTTGACTTAAATTGTTACCGAAGAGCTGCGTCAGCTACTGATGCTCCGAATATAACAAGTATCTCAATATAAGTATTATTGACAATAAAGGAATACTCTGAGGAAGCTCAATCCTTAAGATGAACATACTAGTCTATGTAACATGAATGAAAGAACTTGGTAGGTTTGACGTTATTTAATATCCTTAATATTGAACTTATTGCACTTTTAAAATTATATATATTTGAACTTAATATCTATTGAAATTTACGTAGCTTTTCACATATAAATCTCATTGAGAATACCGGATCTGACTGAAATTGTTACTTAAGAGCTTCGTTAGTAACTGACACCCTGAATATAACAAGTATCTTAATATATAGCACATGCTATCCTCATTTCTGATTTAATTAACAGAATTTGTCATTAAATCTTTGGTTCATGATATTGCTCACTATTGCTGATGTAATAACTAAATAATAAAAGTATCACCTGAACAGTTTAAACTTTTCGATGAAGTGATTAACGATACAAAAGACTGAACATGATTCCATGTTACTTTAAACATAGGATAAAGTGATACAGAGAAAGACTAGGAAGGGGGAAAGATTTTGCAAAACAACTAAATGCATTAGTCCTATCTTTATATACTTATTAATTTCCTACATTTACTTTGGGGTTTAGATATGGAGGTACTACTTCCCAATCTATTTTATTTTACTTCGTTATTCTATATTTTATTTAACTCCTATTTTATAGCTGATGTGCATATACTTATTTAAGTAGAAGCAATAAATATTTTAATAATTTTTATTGTGATAATGTTCATGAATAGTTTAGAATATTTACTTCTAAAGACACATATAAAGTAAATAAGCAATAATACCGGCATGGTGTGGAGCAGGTTGACCAGGGTAACCTGCTGGCGGATACCCTTGTGGAGGATATCCTGGAGGTGGATATCCTTGTGCGGGAGGATAACCTTGTGGTGGATATCCTTGTTGAGGAGGGTAAGACCCAGGTTGTGGAGGGTAACCTCCGGGTGCTGGAGGATACTGTCCCGGAGGATATTGCCCTCCGGGAGGATAGTGTCCTCCGGGAGGATACTGCACATGTTTATCTTTTACACCTCCCATTTTCAAGTACCTAGAAATGTCATAAAGAAAAAAGAAAGAAGAAAAAAATTAATATCAGAGATAGATTGAAGAGCCACATAAAATCAAATATTTGCACTTATAATTAGTGATCACAGAATAATATTCCTAAATTTTAAAAGTGACAATGAAACGAAAGCTATGATTTGTCACTTGACCAAAAGCCAACAAATCTCTGAAAATTTTCTATCACAAAAGCTAGAACATTTTTTCTCTCTTTCTGAAAGGAAAAATAACAACAACAAAAAAAAGACGAACTTTGGAAATTCATAGGCAATCAACAATAAAAAACAAATAAAAATTATTTGATTTCTCAAATTAATTGAAGAAGAGGAGTTCTTACAGATTTTCTTGTGATTATGCAAATACGTAAAGTGTATGAAATGAAGGAAGAAATTAACGAGTGGATATATGCATGAGTATTTATAGTCTCTTTGATTCCACGTGTTACTTAGACCATATTTGACGTGATTACTATTTGAGGTGTTCAATTTTTTTCTCTAGAATTTCTAAGTTTTTCAATTTTTATATCAATATTTAATTAACAGTAAAGAGTTATAATTTTATTTATGAATATATGAAATCATGTCGATATTTGATTGCCTTATCTACAGAAAACGAGGGGTGGGATTAGAGTTTCGGCTATGAATCTAATAACTTTGGTTCAAAATTTGTATTTGTCTTAAAAGTTATTAGAATATATACAATTTATTTAAAATGTGAACGGGGAGATTGATATAAGTACTCAAAAAAAAATTCTTTTTTTTTCTTGATTATTTTAAAAGATTTGATAAAATCACCAACATATTTCTCTTTTTGTCCGAAAATTACCACTATTGGTTTATGTTGAGACAATTACGTGATACTAAGGGAATATTAGTCATTTACTCCTGAGGGTATATTAGTCATTTATTTATACAATAAGCTAAATCAGTTAGTGTTAAATATTTTATATACTCTTGTAAAGAAGTGAAATGAATGAAGTAATGAAATAACAAAAGTTCTTCTCTTTCTCTCTTCTTCTCTCTTCTCTCTGCTATTCCATTTTCTGTCTCTAACTGAGTTTCATCCCATTCATTTTCTATCGAATTATCTCATGGTATCAGAGCTATCTCGCTTGATATTCTAGTTGAAGAATTGGCATATAGTGTTTGTTAAAATTGCATGTTGCTAAATCTGAAATTCTGAAATTCTTGGGTTGATTCTTGAACTGAAATGTGTTCAACCGGAGAACAACCTTCAAATGGTACAAATACAGGAGATCGTCAAAATCTGGGTATTGGAGTTTCAAACCCAGAAAATGCAGGAATTGCAAGAATCGATTACAACCATCCTCTGTTTCTTTCTCCAGCTGATGTTAGTCGCATACAAATCATTTCGTTCCAACTGACAGGTATTGAAAATTACTCCATCTGGTTTAGGTCTATGCGTGTAGCTTTATTGGGTAGAAATAAATTGGGGATGGTAGATGGAACATGCAAGAAAGAATCATTTACTGAATTTATGAGGATTTACTGAGAAAGAGTGAATGCAATGGTCCTTTCTTGGATTATGAATTTTGTAGCTAGAGGTCTGCTTGGGAGGATAATGTATGCGAAGCACACAAGCAGTCTGGGAAGACCTGGCTGAAAGATTTAACAAAGTTGATGGGTCAAGAACCTTCAACCTGCATAAATAAATTGCAACCTTGACCCAAGGAACATCGTCTGTATCAGTCTATTATTCACGACCGAAGGACTTGTGGGAAGAATTTGAGTCACTGGTTCCTGCCCCAGGTTGTGATTGTGCAAAGTCAAGGGAATTTGTGATCTATCTGCAAAAGTTAAAGTTATACCAATTTCTAATGGGTCTAAACGATTCTTATGCACAAGCTAGATGCCAGATACTTATGAGAAGTCCTGTACCAAATGTGAATCAAGCATATGCTATAATAGTAAGTGATGAAAGTCAAAAAGCTATAGCTGCTACAACAGGGGTGTTAGGAGCTAATCCTAGTGTGGTTACAGGAAATTATGATGCTGAATTATATACTAGAACTGTTGTGGATAACCAAAGGTTTAAGAGAAATTACAACATCTAATTGTAGCAAACCAAACTGCAGGACAAGGGCAAGAGAATATAATGAATCAGCTATCTCAACTTGGAGTGTCTCTATTTACAAAAGAACAGTATGATCAAATTCTGCAGTTACTCAATAAAAATCTTGCACCTGTTAGCAATAATACATCATCAGCTGCAGCAAATGTAGCAAGTACAAATACAGCTACAGCTTTACTAGCCTCAGAAAATAGTAAGAAAGAATGGATAGTTGATACAGGAGCTACAAATCATATGGTAGCTGACCTAAAACTGTTAGAAAATTCATCTGTAGTTCAACCTGAAATTCCAAAGAAAGTCTATATGCCTAATGGTGACATTTCATGTGTGACACATATAGGAACCAGCAAATTACCTAACAAAAATATCATTACTAATGTGTTTCACCTACCTCAATTCAAGTTCAATTTGTTATCAGTTTCTAAATTGACCAAAGAGCTAAGGTGTTCAGCTACCTTTTTTCCTGACTTCTTCATTTTCCAGAAACTCTTCAATGGGAAGTTGAAGGAGATTGGTAAGGAAGATAATGGTCTTTACATACTTGATGGTCAAACACCTGAAAGTTGCTCAGATGTCTCTTTGGCAGTTAAAAGGAAGAATGTTGAAGGTGAAATAGCCCAGTCAGAAGATATTGAACTGTGGAATAAAAAGTTTGGTCATGTATCTACTATAGTTCTTAGCCATTTGCTACCTATAAATGTAGATCTTATAGCTGACAGACTGAATAAGTGTGTCGTATGTCCATGTGCAAAACAAACAAGATTGCCTTTTCCTGCTAGTAGTATTAAATTTGTTGCTTGCTTTGACTTAGTACATATGGACTTATGGGGTCCCTACAAAATAGCAACATATGATGGCAACAAATATTTTTTGACTGTGGTTGATGACTATTCCAGAATGTGTTGGGTGTTCTTACTTAAACTGAAGTCTGATGTGTGTGTGATAATTAAGCAGTTCATCACCTTTGTTAAGACTCAATTTGATAAGGTTGTTAGAGTGATCAGGACAGATAATGGTACAGAATTTGTCAACTTTGTTTGCAGTAGTTTGTTTCAACAACTAGGCATAATTCATCAAAAGACATGTGTATATACTTCTCAACAAAATGGAGTTGCTAAAAGAAAGCATAGACACGTACTAGAAGTCACTAGAGCTATTAGGTTTCAGGCAGAGATTCCAATCAAATTTTGGGGTCACTGTGTGTTAGCTGCAGTATATCTTATAAATAGGATAGCTAGCACAGTGATCAACAAGCAATCACCCTATGAGAGGTTGTATAGAAGATGACCATCCTATAATCACATGAAAGTTCTAGGATGTCTATGTTATGCAAAAATAGTTCAACAATGTGACAAATTAATGACAAGAACTAGACAAGCAATTCACATGGGATATGCAGAAACTCAGAAAGGTTATCTACTTTATGATCCCACTGACCGGAGCTTTTTTGTCAATAGAGATGTGATTTTTAGAGAAGATGTTTTTCCCTTCAAAGTCAAACAAAAGGTCACACCACCTATATTTCAAAATTTTGTTCCTGTTTCAATGTTATATGATTCATATAGTACTCCTGAAGGTCAACTACCTAGAATTAGAACCTCTACTACTCAGACATTAAATACTCAATCTGAAGTAGTTGAACCTCTAGAAGTACAGAGTACTGATATGGATCAAATCAATGAGATTCAAATAGAATCAAATGAGTCTCAACCTCTTATCAGTGCTCAACACTTTCCTGAACCTCTAGAAAATCAATATCAAGCTGAAGCTGCTGAAATAAATGAATCTTTAGGGAATCAAAACCAATTGGTAGCAGGCGGAACTACGAGGTCTGGTAGAGAAAAAAGGCCACCTATTTGGATGAATGACTTTGTGTCTCTGAACATTCATCTTGAGGTTCCTTATGCTATGTCTAATTACATCACTTACAATAATGTCTCTCCAGCTTACCAAGCATATATAGCAGCTTCCTCATCTACAACTGAACCTTCAAACTACTTTGAAGCTATTAAAGATCCCAGGTGGGTAGATGCAATGAAGGCAGAAATTGAAGCATTAGAAACAAACCATACATGGGACATAGTCTCATTACCTGAGGGCAAAAGTCTTATAGGACGGAAGTGGATTTATAAAATCAAATACAAGGCCTCGGGAGAAATTAAAAGATTCAAGGCGAGACTAGTGTCAAAAGGCTATAGTCAAAAAGAAGGCATTGACTATTAAGGAACATTCTCACCAGTTATGAAAATAAAAACTATCAGAACTGTCTTGTCTATTGCAGTAGGTAAACAATGGCATATACATCAAAGGATGTATACAATGCCTTTCTTCAAGGGAATTTACATGATGAAATATATATGCAATTACCACAAGGATTTAAGAGTCAGGGGGAGAAAAATCCAGTGTGTAGACTCATAAAATCCTTGTATGGGCTAAAACAAGCCCCAAGGCAATGGAATGCCAAACTAACAGAAGCCTTACTAAGTTTCCAATTTCAACAGAGCCAATATGATCATTCTCTTTTTATTAAGAAGACAAGTGAAGGCACAATAATAGTTCTTGTATATGCTGATGACATGTTGATTACATGTAATAGTCTAAAGCTAATTGAAGACACAAAAACTACTCTACAACAAACCTTTAAGATGAAGGATTTAGGTGAGCTAAAATACTTCCTAGGTATTAAATTTGCAAGATCCAAACAAAGGATCTTAATGCATCAAAGGAAGTACACATTAGAACTCATTTCTAAAAATGGCCGAAGTGCTGCAAGGCCAGCTATAACACCCATGGACATCAATGTCAAGTTAACTACAAAAGAGTATGATGACTATGTTGAAGAAACAGGTAAGTCAGAAGATGATTTACTTCCTGATCCAAGCATTTATCAAAGATTAATTAGAAAACTCCTGTACTTAACTATACAAGACCATATGTATCATACAGTGTACAGAACTTAAGTCAATTCTTACAGCAGCCTAAAAATCTCACATGGAAGCAGCACTCAGAATTGTGAAATATCTGAAGAATCAACCCGGGCAAGAAATTATTCTGTCCAGCAAATATGGCAATACTATTTCTGCATATTGTGATGCAGATTGGGCTTCATGTCCACAATCTAGAAAGTCTATAACAGGCTACTTAGTTAAACTTGGAGAATCTCTAATTTTTTGGAAGTCAAAGAAACAGACGACTGTCTCAAGAAGCTCAGTAGAAGTCGAGTACAGAAATATTGCTGCTACAGTTGTAGAGCTGACTTGGTTATTGGGTCTACTTAAGGAAATTGGTATTGAAGTAAAGACACCAGTTGACATTTTCAGTGACAGTAAAGCTGCTATGCAAATAGCAGCAAATCCGGTTTATCATGAAAGGACTAAACACATTGAAATCGATTGTCACTTTATAAGGGAAAAAATAGTTCAAGGAGTGGTTGCAACAAAGTACATTTCTACAAGGGATCAGCCGGCTAACATCTTAACCAAAAGTCTCAGTAAAGTTCAACATGAGTATCTTTGTTCCAAGCTAGGAGTTCTTAACATTTTCACACTACCTGGCTTGAGGGGGGGTGTTGAGACAATTAAGTGATACTAAGGGAATATTAGTCATTTACTCCTAAGGGTATATTAGTCATTTACTTATACACTAAGCTAAATCAGTTAGTGTTAAATATTTTATATACTCTTGTAAAGAAGTGAAATGAATGAAATAATGAAATAACAAAAGTTCTTCTCTTTCTCTCTTCTTCTCTCTTCTCTCTGCTATTCTATTTTCTGTCTCTGACTGGGTTTCATCCCATTCATTTTCTATCGAATTATCTCAGTTTATTCAACATTCACATGATTTTTTTACCCAAAAAAAAAAAAGTTCACATGATTTCAAATATTTTTCGGATAGTATTTGAGGTCAACCATTTTCGTAGAAGTTGACTTTTGTTGTCTTGTTATATATACTACTATTTTCTTGCCTTGTTTTCTTCTTTTCTCACTAATTCCATAACATAGGCTTTTGACTGTTTCTCCTAGTGAATCATAAAGTCAAACATCTACGAAAAAGATGCCGTAAAGTGTTGTTCTTCGTTCGGTCTTTTTTATCGTAACCCAAAAAATTTGATGCAAAATATAAATTTATGTGCAAAAATCCTTAAAGTTGAAATAAATAATAGATATGAACACATATCTATATATATAATAGGTCCATTGCTAAAACATATAAAATTAAACTTATAGATCGAAATGTGAGAATATATCCCAACTGTTTATAGTCAATTTTCAAGAAACACGTGCCATCATCTGCAAATCAAGCATAGATCTTACGAAACAAAGAGAAAAGTTAATTAGTGCCATACACGGGATTCTATTTAGAAGAATTAACCCAAATAGCAGCTCGTCTAATTTCTTAAATAAAAAATAGCCGACGTATATATAATATATATTTAATTTGTGTATAATATGTGTATAACTATGTATACTTAATGTATAATTTATATACACCGATTAGAAAAAGTAAACAATGAATTTGATCGGCTATCCCGGTCACAACTCTGACTTGTTAACGAGTGTGAATTTGGTGTTATGGTAGCTTTAGGACTTCACTTATTGTTACAATTTGATGCTTACTCTGTATTTTTTTCCAAGTAGTGTCACCCTATATATTACATATATCCACTAGTGTAAAACTGCAAACTTGCAAAGTCAGGAAAATCTATATATACAAATAGAAAAGCTTTTTGCTACTTCTTGTGCTTGCCTCCAAAAAACTCATGTCTCCAAAATACCAAATTGTTTCATGATTGTTTTACACGCTTGAATTTTCTATGACTAGATGTCTAGATGTTATAGTGGCACTATGTTTTTTAGATGCGAATTCAAAATTTAGAGTTAATTAGTTCAGAATAATTGTGATCTACTATATAGGATATTGGGATTTCAGTTGAACCTACGAAATTCGCTCTTATCCGCCTTTGCAAATCCATGCACTGTGTCTTGAAGGATATCAATCTTCCATGTTTAGTTGGCTCGAGCGAAAAGTACAGAAAACGCAACCCGAACAAGACTCACTTAATAGACATTGTGCACTCAGTAGAAGAATACGCATTTATAAAAGAAAAAGGGTGTTCAACCCAGTTTATATGCGCCACGACTAAACTAATGGATACTTGCAAGCCTCTGCCAGCAAAGGTACCGAAGTAATTTTACCCATTAAAACTTGGATAGATAGGAAGAAATCACAATATTTTTTTTCTTTTTGAGTTTGAACCCTAATCTCCCGGGGACTTCTCCATTTCACTGACCATTAGGCAACACCCTTGGGTAGAAAAATACGCCTAAACGTTTATCTCATAGTATTTGATTTCTTTACCTTATGTAGACATTCTTTGCTTGACAATCGTCGTTAACTTTCTCCAGCAATGAACGCTTCTATATCATGATTTATTGAAAGACAAAAATAACTCTCTAAAGGACCTAAAGACTTCTCAACACCTTCAAACCTTGTTCTGCCTGTTACCAACCTAACACCATCCAGAGAAGAAAGGCAAAAATATAACCAAGTTCTTTTTTCTTTATTGGGCACCTTCTATCTACCACTAGCACAAGTACCTGATAACTCTATCCGCCCAAGTTTGGGCGATGAAAAGAAATAATCTAGTGTTTTTTGCTTCCGCTAAGATTAGAATATGAGACCTCATGGTTCTCCACCCACTTCATTAACCAGGAAATTGTAATTGATGCGACTAGCGGATTGCAGGTCTTTATCTTCTCTCCAGCTCTAGCATCAATGAATTGATAACCTGAAATTTCACTGCAGCTATTCCTCTCCCTCCTACAGGTTTTACAGGAACTCCGCAACATCATACATTGAGAAATGAGAGGTCAACAGAGAAAAGCAACACCCCGCATATTAAGTGCAAAACTATAATAAACCATATGAATTTAACTTAAAATTAAACAATCTACACTATATGATACTGAAAGTATGGAATCCACAATTACAAGGTTAAACAAGACTAGTAATTCCATTTCTGGAGTTGCCGAAGCTCCAGCTATAGATGGATAGCTTTTTCTTTTTCTTGAACATCCGCCAAGTAAGCCGACTAATCCGGAGGCTCTGCGAAGGTCCGCCAAGAGGGGGTAATGTGCTCCCTACTGTCACACGTCTACACCTACCAAGAGGTTCCTCATTTCCAGAAGCCGAACTCTAAGATCTCCAGTTAAAGGCGGAGAGATCCTTACCAACCCACCACACCCTTCAGTGGTGATAAACAGTTGAATCAGCAAAAGCGCAAAGCAGCTTCCAGTTCCTTCTCATCATCGCAGTTATACCCCAGTTCATAAGCTCGAGCTGAAGCAGTACAAGCAGAAAACAAAAATAGGTGAATAAAAGGAGTTGAGTGATAAATAAACTAGAAGACAGAACTATACATACCAAAACGACCCGAGCCCATGAACGGTTCTAGTTCGTCTGCTGCACCAGCTTGTTGTTGCTCCTGTATTTCAACAAACAAAGAGAGAATTAGCTAAAGTTCACTATAATGATTTATATATCATAGAAACAAGCATTTAAACATTATACTTTAATATTATAAAAGTTGTGTTACATGGAAACAAAATATAGCACAAGTAGGGAGATGCTACTACTCTTATCAAAATTTTCAAGGCTCATTTATTCAAGCATCAGGTGTAAGTAAGCCAATCCTCAAACATACATTTTGGCCTAAAATATACTGAAGGATGTATAAGATCCACAGACATTAAAAACAACTAAGAACAAGCAATGCCTACACTAAGACATTACAGAAATATAGCTGCCACAAATGATAAATAAGAGACTCTTGGACAGATGGAGATATCATTCCTACAAGAGTTAAATCTAAAGGATAAAAGACCACTAATATTAGTTGCAAAAAGTATACCATACATTTACATATAGACATGATTTTCATTTTAGAATTTTAACATTTTTTTCTTAAGAATAGCATACTTTATCACGTAGAACAACCATCTTTGTCAGAATGGAACAATTTGTATCTAAAAAGACCCAACAGAAACAAATGAACTTTAGCATATCACTACTCTCATTGTCTACTTATTTTCAGAAAGTAGAATTTCAAAAGTTGATGCACATAAAATTTTCCTCCGTACTTGACTGTGCACATTTACCCGGAAATATTGAATTCCAGAAACGCCATAAGCTACAAGTAGGTTCTTACCACATCTGGTTCCGTTTCATCTGGTAACAACAACATCGTGTCCAAACAGTGGCCTGAAATAGTGCATACAAGCAGACCATTTATTGGATCCAGTACAACTTCTCTGCATGTGTCATCACAAACTGCGCCCACGTACACAAGAGAAAACCAATAAGCACAAACCAATGACCCACAGGGATCCCATCTTTCTACTTATCAAATGACTGATTTACTGTTGCAAACATTTTCTTACCATGAACATTTCCAGTTTTCTCACAGACAAATACATCCCCAATTTGATGGTAAGCGCATGTCTTCCCAGAACATGCATGATCATTGACCACATTATCACCTAGGCCTTTGCTTTTCTTCCAAATAGAGACTTGATCAGCAACGGTCTTATCGAGAATTATACGATCATCATTTATCTGTGCATTAACGCCAGAAGAAAAGATGAATACCATAGAAGATTCTTGCCGTGTGCACCTAAATGCAAATTAAGGAGGAGTTAGGTTGGATCAGTATTTTTGGTTTAGTATTTATTTTCATAAAAAGCATGGAGATCCTTTTTTCCCTTCCCATGAACTCACATGATAAACTCCACAGTAGGCGGTGCCTCTTCCCTGACACCAACGCCGAATGTTCGGATTTATTCCAATCTCTATTCTTAGTACTCCAGATCCTACCCCTTCCTCCTCCACTTTTCCCTTTTTGAATACATATTTTCCACTCAGTTTGTACTTGCCTCCTCTATCAGAAACAGCCTCTCTACCTTCCAAGTGGGGGTAAGATCTGCGTACACACTACCCTCCCCAGAACCCACTAGTATTCTACTGGGTTGTTGTTGTCTGTTTTAAATATTTGTAAGAGAATGGTAAATGCATGAAGTTTCAGGAAGTTTTCACAAAAACGAAAATGTTAATAAAACCACATATCTAAATATCAGAGATGCAAGGTCCAATTCTTACAACGCCCTTCCCTTACGCTCCTGCCTCACCCTACCGGCCTACCCCCCAAAAAGAAGTTAAAAATAGAAAAGAATAAAATGCATCCACCCAATGTGATTTATGGAGTAACCTTAAAGGAGTCGGCTTTATCCCATAAATCCGGTCAATGAATTCAAGATGAAATTTATTTGTGATCATATCCAGATACCAATGAAGTAACTAGAAGCTTCGAATACAGAAAACACTACTCACCTGAGAAAGAAGAGGAGCTTGACTTCTCTTAGCAGTCTGCATTTGGATGTAATACTCCTTGAATTCCGTCGGGCAATTACTGACGAACTCTACCATGTCGTCTGCATCACGCTGCAGAGAATGCATTTCATTTAGCCAAAGTAAATTTAATCTACAAGATGCATACATCAATTCACAACTAAAGAAGCATCGCAAGAGGCCAATCTCCCCACTTTGCAGTTTGCTCTCTCCATTTCCTTCAATATCCCATTAATTGACCCTTTTCCTGGATAGGATAAATCATGAATGTATCTATGTTCCATTTTTTTGTTAAATCAGGACGTTCTTGATGACAAAAATGAAAAAGTAGATTTGTCCTTTTCTTAATTTAATGGTTTGGTTTTTCTTTTGGCTTAACAAAATGTTTTTAGTGCTCAAATCTGAAATCTTCTCAATCCACAAGGAATATCATATTAACTTTAAAAAGTTAAAACGAGCTAGCATATGTTACTCAGCCTAATGTTGACCCACTTTGGCATTTTGATTTGGTTCCGCTTAATTTTTCTTACAATTGATTTACATATTTGGGTAACATTTCTAAAATCAACTGTGCAGTTCAATTAGGATTTCGATTGCGTTTGGAAACAGCAATAATTTGGTTTGGGAAAACTGAGTAGTTGATTTCTGTTTCTGGAAACCACATATTTGGTTTGGCAAAAACTGTATTAGTTTTCAAAAACAAATAAGGCTGGACATATCAAAGCCTTTTCAGACACATTATTTGCTTTCTAGAAAAGTTCCCAAATACGTTCCTGAAACCAATCGTTTTAAACTAAATCACAAGCATACTCTAATACCACTTAAACATTTAACTTTAGTTTGACATTTGGATCTACATTACTAAAAGGTTACTATAAGTTTTGAACTTTCAATTGAACACTGTTGTAGAGAGTATAATTTGCGGAGCTAGAGGTAAAAAGAATTAGGTTCGCTGAAGTAATTGGTCGATGACAAGTTCATATTTGAATCTAAGTTACCTTGATGTAAAGCTTCTTCCAAGCACACTCCCTTGGCTTTTTTGTTGGAAGCACCAGACCCCATCGCAAGCAATATCTGTATCAACATTTCATCAATCAAGAAACGCCATCTCATATGGATGAAATACATATTCTGAAGATACAATTTTTACCAAAGTATGAATAAGTAAAAGAATAAGAAGGGTCAACACAAAGGTATTTGAAAGTTCAATGCGAGTAATTTGAATGCATGAGTACTTGAGGATATGGAAAATGTGTAAAACTCAATCCAACTAGATGAAAGGGAAACAAGAAATCAGGAATCAGGTTAACAATGCCTCGGTATGAATGCTAGTACACGCGCCCAAGGGTATGGCATATTAGTCACTGAAGTGGGTGCAAACCTTTACCAGGGTTCAACTCCCAATAAAGGGAAAAAAACTCTAGGTGATTTCTTCCCATCCGCCTAAGCCTTAATGGGAAGAGTTACCTAGTATCAGTGTTCCTGGTATCTGTGCTGGTAGGAGCTAGGAGCTAGCGGGTACCTGATGGAATAGTCGAGGTGCGCAAAAGCTAGCCTGGACACCACTGTTATCAAAAATATAAAATGAATACTAGTACATGTACCTATAACACCAGCACAGATAGATTATAGATAAGCATATGCAGCATGAATGAAGAGGACTATGAAAAGGAAGACATAAAGGGGAAAAACAAAAGAAGCATTGTACTTACAGACGACGCCATAAGGATTCATCAGAAGCAACACCATTTAGAAACTTACAGACCAATGAACATGCAACGAGATCCTGCCACATTGTCATAAAAAGGAACATTTTTGTCAATAGGAAATAACCACGGGCATACAAAAGCATAAATGGCGTTCATTTATCCTCTCTTTTTGCATTGGTGTATAATAGCATAAATGCGGTTCATTTATCCTCTCTTTTTCAGTCTATTTTTGTATTGGTGTATAATATGACAATCAGAAAGTTTTAAACCAAACTCAAAACAGTGACACTGCCAAGAAAGTGAATACCTCTGAGGAAAGGAACTTGAGAATGTGATGGAGCAACTCAGGAGGGATTTTGCTGAGAATACCAGTTTCTATCATCCTTGGAACATGTCTTATGATGTTGGTACCAGCACCATTGTATGTACCCATGTGAGTCTCACACATCTTTGGAGGTGAAGATGCACATTCACCATCAGCTTTAATTTCAATTGGCAATGCAAGAGATTGAGATGATAACGATGTCTTTACCTTTTTGTCCCCCTCTTTCTCCTTAAATTTCATCCGCTTTGCTCCTCTATTTTCCTCCTCCTCCCCCACTTCCCCCTCATCCTCCGCATCTCTCATTTTCTCTGTTACTTGCTCCTCCTCTCCACCAAACTTATAAATATTGTCCTCAACGTTCAGTTGCTTCCCTTCATCCTGAACCATATCAATCAAATTACTAAATTTTAACTAAACCCATACATAAATATATCATATGCTCCCATCTGTGCCCAGTCGCACAAAACCATGTGTATTTTAAGATGAAGGGAACCAGATTACAATGGAACTTACAATAGGGAATGAAAATGAAGACACCCTCAAACTCTCCCTCACAAAGGAAAAGAAACAACAAATGGAGCGACACTTGAAATCGAACGCATTTCCTCCGTATAATGTGCGCACATGTGCATCATACTAAATTTTTCTGTCTTTTTTGTATGGCACTATTACAGCATCAAATTAAAAAAATTTGTCAAACATTTTTCAAATATTACTCCCAGCATCCTATTTTTGATATTTGACTGAGCACAGATTTTAATATACTATTTCACTTGTAATTTGCGGTAGTGATAAAGGACGGAAATATCAAGGCAGTGGTTGAAAAGTCAGCTCGATGGAAAAACAGTTTAAACTTTGAATAGTCTAATGAATTGAATTCTTGAAAGTTATAAAAGTTGTATAGGAGTGAAATGGTGTCAAACATTTCAGGTCAACACAAAAAGAAAAGATTGTCATATAAATTAGGAAGGATGGGGTATTAACTATAAGAAGAGTGTGACTTGTAGTATTTTTTGTGTAGTTCAAAAACATGTATATTTTAGTTCAATAAAAGCTCAAAAAAATTACTATCTAGTCCGCACCAAAATAACGCTCCTGCTCTCCTGAACATTCTTTTTTTCTGAAATGAGAGCAGAAAAATCGTGGGCAAATGAAAACCTTTTGAGTTTTGCCGTTTCTATCCGCAAAAATGACTCTAGTCCATACTCCATCTCAGAGGCAAGAGAAGAACAAAAGGTAATATATTAAAGCAAAAGATATGACATATAGCTGTTTGGACAACTTTTCGGAACAAAAATGTGTAAAAAAAAATGTTTAAGATATGTTTTGTAACTTCTTTTCTTTTGAAGATTTTGTGACGGTTTTATGTATGAAAAAAATTAAATTCCTCTGAAAAATGAGCTCAAACCACTTCAATTAAAAAAACGGTTTTTTAAAATCCTTTTTGGCCCCCCAAAAAATCTTTAGAAACTGGCACAAAAGGAAAACACTTTGCAACATTTCAATAATTTTTTTCATGAAGAACGCCACCTTAAAGTACTAGCAACCAAAAATTAAGAAAATGATTAATAGGAAATTTATCTAGACTGATAAAGTTCTCGTCTTTGATTATATTTTATTCATTTCAGATATCAACACAAGGTACTGTAGAAGCTTTTATCTGATTTTATTAAAAAAAAAAATCAACACCAGTATTACCAGAGCATAGCCAATCCAAAATCCAGATGGAAGAGGAAGATTAATACTCTCGTCAGTAGGCCCGAGTTTAAGAAAAAAATATTTTTGGAACTTGAGAAAATCAAGGATAACATGGGAGAATAAAGTTAAATTATTTCTAAAAACAAAGAATATCACAAAAATTAGGATAGAAGGAATAAAAACGAATCCGTCTATTAATAAATCAGGGGAACGAATCGAAATGCGAAAAAGTAAAAATGATAAATTTACCTGATCGGAGAAAGCGAGGACTTCAGATTCAAGGAATTGAGCGAGTGATTCATCCTCATCTTCGGAGGTTGCCATGATATTAAGCTCAAAGGACCGAAATATCCTCACCGGTGTATGTATGTTAGTTTGACCGGAAAATGAAAGCCGGCGACCGGAGAATGGCTTCGGCGAATCTATGCCGTAGATTGAATCGAGGAGTCATTGATGAAAAAAGTTAGAGGGGTGTGTTCAGCTGTTTGGAAAGCGTGCGTGAGAGAAGGTATCGGGTCGGGTGGATCCGAATATGTGGGCCCCGATTAAGAACACTTTCGAGTGGAGGAAATATCTCCTTTTTTTCCATAACTTCTTTTTTCCATTCTTATCCAATATTTGAAACTTTTTACCAAAATTATTCTAATTTTATATATTACCTACCCTAGACAAGAATTATTTACAAATTATATACAATCCATTATTAGTACCTTAAATCAGGAGATTTAGTTACATTTTTTTTTTCTCTACATTCCTCTTTTAATAAGACTCCTCCAGTTATGTACTTACTTATGTTAGGTATAATTTCACATAAGAGCAATTGAGCTCCCTATTTTTCAATTTTATAGCCCATATTTCAATTTACAACCAACTAGCCCAAAAATAATAGGCTAAGATTCAACATCCAACTCAATAGGTTCTCAAAATTACCATTTAATTTTTAAAAAGGATTGCTCAAGCTTTTAAGATAATTTTCGAATTAGTAATTGTGACTTAAATATTAGTTCAACAAATCAAATCCATTTAGGTGGTGAAAATTAAATTTTTAACAAGCTTAAATATGTGGATTTAAATTCTGAATTTAATTTTGTGAGAAATTTGGAGTGGGTGTTATTTAGACTTGTTAGAAATAGTATAAGGAGGTTGTATATAAAATTTGAAGTCATTTAATGGAGATTTGGACTGGTTTTGAACAGGAATTGCAACTGAAAATCGTGGAAGAAGTTCGCCTACAGACGTTTGTATAAAGGTGTATAAAAGTGTATAATAGTGTATACGATGTGTTTATATACTCATATACACTATTATACAAGATTATACATAATTATACAAAAAACTGACTTCGTCTTCTTCTTTGCGTTTTTTCTGAAATTTAACTCAAATCTTGCTCAAATCTACTCCAAATCACTTCAAATTTAAACTTTGAACTCCTTTTGATATTTTCAATCAATTGGAACAACACCCAATCCAAACAACTAAGAATTACAAGAAATTATATTTTCTAAAGCAAAGTTTTGAATGCCCTTTAATGGTGGACTTCTATTCTTTAATTTTTTTACATTACAATCAGGTGATATAGGAGGAGAAGCAGTAATGGCGGATGACCCCTTAAAGCATATGTAAAAAAAAGTGAGAAGAAGAGAGTGAAAATAATAATTGTGAGAACACATATTTAACTTCATAGTTTTTAGAAGTAATGGTTGTAAAAACACATATTTTGAATTTGCAAGAGCTAATGTTTTCAAAATATGTACAATATAGACTAGGTGAGATAAAACTTAAAAATATGGGCCATTTTTTGTTATGGTATGAAGTCATGTGTATTTTCTTGTAATTCTTTCCTTATGTTAAGCTATAACAAACGAAATTTCAATTAAAAAAAAGAAGGAAAAAGATACACTACAATATGACAACAACGTGCTTTGAACGCAATTGTCGCCAAAATTTGTCCCTATTTTCATCGTTGCTCTACTCTGCTTTTTACTGAATAATTTTTTAACAATATTGTCAAACTATAACACCAATCGTAGTTGAATCAAAAATCATAATTGAGTCATATTTGATTTAGCATACTTCAAATTAAATTCAATCACCTCTAAATTTTGAATTCAACTTTGTATTAGTATTAACCCATTTGATTTCTCACACAAAATTCAAATCTCATATAAAACTCAGTTTCTTCAAAGTGCGACGATGGCGCTTTTAATGTGAAACTCAAATTTTCTCCACCCAAATCATTCACTTCCCATTAATATTCAAGTTTTCCCATTCAAACAAATATGAATCAATGCACATGGGTCGATTTAGAATTTATTCTCCACTTTTCTTTGATTAATAAATCAACTGAGAAAAGAACAATGTATGATACATCAATATATAAATTAAAACAAATTTCGTACAAATTTAATGCAAGTTTGAATATCTACAACAATATACATAGTAAAAATAAATTTCATACAATTAATTATATAATTTACAACTTATTTATAACTTATCTACAATTTTCGTACATTATTTTTATCAAGTTAAATTCAACTACAACATCATACAACTTTAATACAATTTTCATACAAATTTTATACAATGACTTTTGTATGTATTTTGTATATGATTTGTATATACTTTTTAAGTGGTGCGCTCTTCTTCCTCTCTGAATTTCCAGTTAAAACTTCCTATCTTAAAATGATTTTGGCAAATATCAATAACTTTACGTAAAACGGTAGTATTTATAAATTAAATACAAATTCATACAACGATTCATACATTAAATGACTATTTATCACCTTTAATACAACATTCAAATAAAAATATATATAATTACAATAGAATACAACTTAAGTACAATTTATATATAAATTTAATATAATTTCGTAAGTATATTGTACTTCTAATTCAGTCAAAATCAAGTCTAATTTTTATCAAATATCATCAAAATTGAGATATAAACTCCAAATAATATTTTTAATTATTTGCAACAATACTCAATCCAAACAAACAATATTTTTTGAAAACTCAAATTCGAATTCAAAACTCTGGAGATTTTTAATGGCTGCCAATAGTGGAGGATCAAATACCTTCAAAATTTATTAATTGACAACTTTAATTCGAACACCAATTGTGCAACATGAAAGGAAATTGCTATGTTAAAACTCTATATTACAATGACTGAAATTCATTGACAAATTTCTTAGAAAAAGAGAGAGGATAAAAAGTAGAGAAATATGAAGGAAGAAAATTGGGATATATATATATATATATATATATATATATATATCAATTTATATGTTTTACTACATTTTTTAGTCTATAATAAGCTTTTTAAAATTCGGTAAGCGTGAGGGAAGATGTATTTTATATTCATTGATTTGATGGAAAAAATATATGTTTGATATTTTATGTTTTATTTTTCCTTTTAGTTTATAATACCGTTTTTATATTCGGTAAGTTTCAATTTCAAAGTTTTCAACATTTTCATCTAACCTTAATGAAATTGTCGGGTGGGAATGATATATATAATGTTATAAGTTTAACACAAATTCAAAACTTTTTATACAGAAGGACGGGTCGACTGATTTTTTGGCTCTTTACAAATTTATTTTTAGTTTTATGGCCCTACTTTTTTTTTTTTTTACACATGAAAGATTTATATTTACACATAAGAGATCACTTTATCAACTAGGTTCCGATAATCCGGTTGGTTTAATACAAAATTTGGTTAGCAATGGTAAAATAAGGAATCATATTCCTAAGGAAAGGGACTTTGGGATGGTGGAGAAAAGCAGGCATGAAATCCTAGAAGCTTTCAATTTCAGATTATGCACCATATCTCACAACCAGAGTGAAGAGAAGCAAAACGAGAAGCTACTAAGGTACAAAGTTTACTATCAAGAAAGCCCCTAATGTTTACAGGAACTGCAAAAGTGGCAAACTTAAGAAGCCTTCTGAAAATGACTGGATAGCAGCTTTGCAATCTCTAGAAAACCAACCTTGTCCTTGCCAGCAAATATAGTCTTCAATTTGTCGTCACAATTTATCTCCTTCTTGTTCGCAGGATTCTGCAGGTTATAAATTTCACTTGTCAAGAAACACTAAATTGGATATACAACCTACTTCAAACATTTGCTCGAGTAGATTAAACATGGACTGTCATAAATCAGTGAAAATAAAATACCAAAGCAACACAAAACACAAGGATTATAAACTCAGATCAGAAAACAATTACCAAATTAAGAAACAACTTTTTGTTGTCACAAACTTCAGAGTTCAGAAGTATATGGATATGGATTGTCCTCAACTGACAAGGACCAAAATCAGTAATAACTACAGTAGTTTGATGATTCAATCAATAATCAAGTTATAATCTTGACGAAGAATTAACATGCAAAATAAATCTTTGCCTCAAACTAATGGTCACAGGTGTGCCAACTATTACAAATTATTCATTGAGGCCAAAGTGCTATGGCCTGCAGAAAGTAACAGCATTTTCTACCTATGCTGCTCGGACTCCCCCCAAAATGTGGCCGGATACGTGTTGGATCCTCCAAAAGTAGTGCATTTTTTAAGGATCCGACACGGGTGCGGCTACATTTTGGAGTGTCCACGCAACATAGTTTTCTACACACCCCAACTATTGATGATTGTTGATCCATCACTTGTAACCACAAAACTGTATTTGATGAAACATCGCCAAACTCCAATCTGAACAAGCATACGGAACTTCCGTCCTAATAATTGTCGCTGTTCTCAGCAACTAATTTCATCTCAAACAAAGAAACTAACACAAAAAGCTAGTAGCCGGCTAAACAAAAGCTCAATGTAGACATTCAAGTTCGTTTAGCCTTAAAGCGCAATTTAAGGAGTATCTCAGAAGTTTATCCACAAGGAGATTCTAATTTTATCTCTGAACATTGACATAAATTGGACATGCTTAATCTGCTGGCTTTTATATCAGCAATTAATTCCAGCTTGGGCCTTATAACGGTCTGGCCTAGCTGGTCATACAGAGTGTTGAAGTAGCTTGAGAATAAAGCTTGTGCATCATTCAACACTTGGAAACTAAATCAGACATCATAGTATTGCTGGAACCCATGCCATGAGCATCCTACGTCTTCTCTATATAAAGTGTCACAATGTCTATACTTGATGTATTATCATATCAATCACATTTGAACTAGCAGAAGACAAAACCCATGATACCAACCAGCTTATTCATTATCATGTAGTGCACTAATTTATATTCTGGACCAGCCACTCATCACGTAAGAGCTACCGTGACCAGCAAATATTAGCTCAACTCTTAATTTATGCGCAGCTTTCAGGAAGCCTCATGAGGCATAGAGTAGAAATAACAGAGAGATCGAGAGATAATTGGTCATATGACATCACATATTCACCAGTAGCCTAACTCATTGCAGAGACTAAAACAACCTAAATATCAAAGTGTTAACAGCGTCTCGAATCACTCACCCTCTCGCAGTCTACTTTGGTTGGGACTTATGTTCCATAATACCCCTTAATGTGTTCCACAGCTTGCAATCATTTCAAAGACCTTCTAATCACACAGAACAATAGAATCCAAGAATGCTAAAATTCCATCTATCGCATGATAGAACTGAATAGGTGTGACCATCTTTCAATGAACAAAACCAGTCAAAGGACTAGAACACAGCTAGATAGCAACTGCAGAGCTAGGTGCGGACACTACCATTTCCCATTCAACCACAAATCCTAACTTATACAACAATATTATACATCTTCCCGATCCCTCATTTCTTTTGCTGTTTTGCAGAGACTAAGTCACCAGATTAGCACTTGTAACGTTGAACCAAGTGCTCCGCTGTACCATTCATAATTCATATGTTATGACGATAGTGTCCTGACTAGATTGCGCGCACTTCGACTATTCCACTGAATACTTGCAGAGACTAAGTCACCAGATTAGCACTTGTAACGTTGAACCAAGTGCTCCGCTGTACCATTCATAATTCATATGTTATGACGATAGTGTCCTGACTAGATTGCGCGCACTTCGACTATTCCACTGAATACTTGCAGAGACTAAGTCACCAGATTAGCACTTGTAACGTTGAACCAAGTGCTCCGCTGTACCATTCATAATTCATATGTTATGACGATAGTGTCCTGACAAGATTGCGGGCACTTCGACTATTACACTGAATACTTGCTACCTCCCATCAGCACAGGTACCAGATAACTCTAAATCCAAAGGGTGAGAGAAATGCGACAAAAATCATCTAGTGTTTCTGGCCTCCACTGAGACATTTATATCATATATCAAACACAATTTTATAGTCTAAAAGAAAATTGCACATGTTCATAGCAACTTTTCCCATACATTTATACAAAAGAGGCAATTCCAAAGAGCAACTCTATCACTAATAACTCATACGGTCCAACTAAAAAAAGTGACACATTAGGGCATAGAAAGTAGACCTGAAGATTATTGGTTTTGATGTAATCCCAGACTTTCTTAACAGCATCAGTACGTGATATTTCTGAAGAACCAACAAATTTCCCTAAAGCAGGTGAAACCGGTAGCGGCTTCAGTATGCCCTTATGACGACCTTTTCCAGTTGCGGTGGCAGGGGCGGCTGCAGCTGGAGGTGGAGTTGCGGCGGCAGAGCTCTTCGCAGCTGCCATTAGCGTTCGGCAGTAGCTTCCGAAAACCCTAGATGATGTTGCCATGCTTCTTGGATTCTGCAAAAACCCTAGAGAGAGAAAGGGGGGAAATGGAGGGTTTTTGAGGGAATGGCAGAGTCGTAGTTTTTGGTGAGCGAATGGCAATGCCGTAGTTTTTGGTATTTTGAAAAAACTTGACTAGTTGGGCTGTTATTTGGGGCCTATGGGCTGTGCCACTGGGCTCCTGACTTTTTTTTTTTTTAAAAAAAAAAAATAGAAGAATTAAGGGGTATTATCATTTTTAGCCCGCGCCAGAAACTATTTACATTCGCTAGCCGAAAAAGTATATTAAATTTATATAATTTTTGTATATGACATACAGAATGTGTGTGTGTGTTTGTATATACAAAAATTATATATTTTTTCGGCTATTATTTTGAGAGTGGCTATACAGTATCATTTTTTCTAGTATTAACCTAAATAGGTGCACATCCAACCACTTAAATCAAAAATAGCCGGTGGATATATAATATATACATAATTTATGTATTATACATATATAATTGTGTATAATTAATTGTTACACCCCGTAGTTTCAACTTAGAATTCATCTTAAGTGAATCAATATGAGTCAGAGAATTAAAGGACCTTTACAAAGATAATGATGGGTTAAAACAAGTTTAAGGAGTATCGTGAGGGTTGGAAGGTTATGAAGCTAATCGAATAAAAAAAATAAGTTTCGTCGAAAGTCGGTAAGTTGGGAATATTATAACTCGTACTTGTGACGTGAGACTAGGGTGCTTAATATGATAAAAAGGTAATTTTATGAAGTATTTTAGTCATGTGATAGTCGTGTGTTAAATTTTGAAGCCAAGCGAGTTATGAAACAAAAGTCGACAAAAATTGTCTTGGGTTCATTATTTAACTGAAACTTTAGGTCTAATATTACTAAGATTTTCTCTCAATGTACTTGGATTTATGAGGTGATCTATCCACCAGATTGAAGATCTACGAGTCTAGTTTCCAGCGCATTAAACCGTTCGTTGATACGACGTCAGAGTAGGGAGATATTTGCATTTCACGAGACTGGGCAAGCAGCTCCCATTGGAACCCACTTGAGACGGCCACAGACCTTAGTTCTTCTAAAAAATATTTCAGACTCATTTCGGGTCATTTCTCACCCAAAATTCATCCAAAAAGCTCTTCAAGACCCTCTCTAACATATCTCCAAGATCCAAGAACCAAACTCAAGGGAAATCAACTCAAACCATCATCAAAAGTGTTAAAGACTACAAGAGAATGCTTCTATGATATTGTGGAGTGATTGAGGGCTATTGTGAGCTAAGCTGAGATGGGGTTTCGAGTTGTAGCTGTTGTCCAAGATGTGTATTACATATTCTTGATTGTGCCTGAGGCTAATCTTGTGTTGGTTATATTGTTTGAGTGAAAAAACATAAGATAACACTTGAAAGAACATGGGATACATTTATCTTTTTGGTTGGACTATTTTTGGCTAAATATATCGTTTGTGGTGGCTGAAAATTATGAAAAATAATTTGATAATATTGTGGCTGCTGTTATTAAGCTTTTCTAGGTGTTAATTAAGTTGATTAATGAAGAAAACATGAAAAAATAACTAATTGACGATAAAGAGTTAAGGTGCTAGGCATATGGTGCTATTTTGGAAGGTATTTTATGGATGTTTTGAACTAGGAATCATATAGTACATATAAGTATGATATTCTGAAGGTTGTAAGATAATTTATGGAATAAGAGTTGGATTAAATTTATATTTTGTTATTAGTAAAAACGAGCTTGCTGCTCAATATGATTGCTAAGATAATCGAAGAAGTTCATATTAAATTATATTTGTGACGACCCGGCCCGTCGTTACGTGAGTTACCGCCCCGTTTCCCCTATATTATGTTTCTCTATGCTTCATTATCGGTATTTGAGGTGATCGAGTAGAATTAGATTGGTTTTAGATGGAAATAAGATACTTAGTCTCTTAAAGGAAAGCTTATTTTGGAAAAGTCAAACAAAAGTTGACTATTGAGTTAGAGGGCTCAGATATGAATTTCGGTAATTCAGTTAGCTTCGGGGGGATGATTTGTGACTTAGGAGTGCGATTGGAATTGATTTTGGAGGTCCGGTGTAGAATTAGGATTGAATTGGCGAAGTTAGTATTTTGGTGAAATCCGGTAGGTAGGTGAGATTTTGATCCGAGGATCGGAATGGAATTCCGAGAGTTGCAGTAGCTCCGTTAGGTGATTTTGGATATGTGTGCAAAGTTTCAGGTCATTCGGAGGTGTTTAGGTCAGGTTTTTAATCGAATGTGCAATTCGGAAGTTTTTAAGAAACTTTGGCCTTGATTTGATGATATTTGAGGATTTTTTATGTTAACGATAGTGTTTTGATGGTTCAAGCAAGTTCGAATAAGATAATAGATCAGGTCTGTGTTTTTGGTTGAGGTCACGGGGGCCTCGGGGGCCTCGGGGGCCTCGGGGTGAGATTGGGTGTTAAAGCGAGAAGTTTTTGAAGTTGGCTTCAGGTTTGTATTGCTGTCATCTGGTATTTCCACTTCTGCGGAAATGGACCGCAAAATCGGATGAAGGAGCGCATAAGCGATTTTTCAAGAGGTTGAGGAGTTCCGCAGGAGTGGAACTTGGTCCGCATTAGCGGGTCCGCATGAGCGGAGTCTTTGTAACGACCCGGCCGGTCGTTTTTGGAATTTACGCCCTGATTCCCCATTAACTGCTTTCCCTAAGTTCATTTCTGCTATTTTGGTTTGCCGGGACATTCAGTATTAGGATTCGGAGTGTTTTGGGACACTTAGTCCCTAAATGAGAGTTTAAGAGTTGAAAAATGATCCGTATTCGGAACAGTGTGAAGACGACCTTGGAATGAAAATCCAATGGTTCCGTTAGCTCCGTTAGGTGATTTCGGGGTTGGGAGCGTGTTCAGAATGTTATTTGGAGGTCCGTAGCTCATTTAGGCTCGAAATGCCGAAGTTTGAATTTTTGAAGTTTCCGGTTCGATAGTGAGTTTTTGATCCGAGGGTTGGATTTGAATTCCGGAAGTTTCTGTAGCTCTGTCATGTCATTTGGGATGTGTGCGCAAAATTTCAGGTCATTCGGACAAGGTTTGGTTAGGTTTTTGATTGAAAGCGGGTTTGGTTGGAATTTGAAGTTCTTAGGTTCAAATCATTGATTAATTCGATTTTCCAGCATTGTTTTAGGTGGTTTAAGGATTGGTACAAGTTCGAATAAGGTATTAGGTAGTATTGGTGTTTTTGGTTGGGGTCTCGGGGGTCCCGGGATGATTTCGGATGCTCAACGGGTTAGTTTTGGAAGTTAGAAGGAAAAATTGCAGCAGGCTTCTATTGTTTTCGATTCTGCGGCTTGGGAACCGCAGAAGCGGCCTTTGCGCCGCAGAAGCGATTTAGCACCTCTTCCTCTAAGACCGCAGAAGCGGTCTGTTATCAGCAAAAGCGGAGCCGCAAAAGCGGTTTCTTAATCGCAGAAGCGATTCTTTGGCTTCCCCTCATAGACCGCAGAAGCGGGACCGCTGGAGCGGTCAGGTGTTCGCAGAAGTGAAATTTTCCCCTTTAATGAGAAACCGCAGAAATGGTTATTTTTTCGCTTAAGCGGGACCGCAGAAGCGGTCCCTTGTTCGCATAAGCGGAAATGCCTGGGCAGAAATAGGAAATATCGAGGGTTTAATTTCATAAGTGTGAAAATCAATTTTGAGCTTGGGCAAAGGCGATTTTGAGAGGATTTGAAGAAGAGATTATTGTGTAACATTTCTATGATAATTTCTAGTTATATTCCATCATTTAGTAGTTAAATCCACCTTTTAAATTCGAATTAAGAATAAAAAAATTGTTAATTTGGGGAAAAACTTCTTAGACCTAACTATTGAGTTTTGAGGGGGCATTTGACCTCCGATTTTTGAGATTTTTATATGGTTAGACTCGTGAGAGTACGAGGTTT
>MU687341.1:50559-75975 GCA_026770625.1 Nicotiana glauca
ATTTCTCTGATGTTGGTTGTGCATTTACATTGGGACTACGGATGCGGGATTCCGGGAGTTCCCCTTTGTTTGTTTATTTTGGGACTACGGGACGGTATCCTGGGAGATCCCCCAGCACTTTTATTTTGGGACTATGGGACGGTATCCCGGGAGACCCCCCTGCACACTGATCATTGGATTACGGGATGGTATCCTGGGAGATTCTTTGATATTGATATGAGATTTGGACTACGGGACGGTATCCCGGGAAGTTCCATTGGACAGTTGAGAAAAAGGCTACAGGACGGTATCCTGGGAGACCCTCGTCGGTATTCTTGTAATTTTGATATATTTACTCTGTGTTTCTGTTTTGTCTTGCAGTACTGTATTTCATTGATCTGTCTTATCATATCGCTGTGTTAATTAGTTTTCATCAGACTTCGATACTGTTAATCTCTTGCTATTTTATTGTTTTCTGCCTCAGTAGGGCCCTGACCTTTCCTCGTCACTACCCAACCGAGGTTAGTCTTGGCACTTACTGAGTACCGCTGTGGTGTACTCACGCCTCTTCTGCGCATGTTTTTCATGTGCAGATCCAGGTGCTTCTGAGCAGGTGTACCGTCAGTAGCTGTCAGGGAGCGTATTGGGGATTTGAGGTATACATCTGCTACGTCCGCAGATCTGCAAAGTCTCCTTCTCATTTTATCCATAGTTATTAGATGTTATTTCAATCCTTCTTTGTATTAGACTATTCTGGTGATTAGAGCAGTGTAAGATTTCTTATAGCCTGTGTTGCCCGTGGGTTTTCGAGTCTTGGAGGTTACTTCAGTATTTGGTATTAAAGTGTATGTGCCAGACGACAATTGTACACATTACTAATGTTATTTAGTTGTGATTATAAATTTCGCAATTGTTATTACTTCCGCAATGTGTTAGGCTTACCTGGTCGTGAAGACTAGGTGCCGTTATGACGTGTTCACAATTGGTAAACTAGGGTCGTGATAGTCTTGGCCGCAGAAGCGGATTTTGGGGTCCGCATAAGCAAGGTCATTTGTCGCAGAAGCGGTCGTGGAGGACTCAAGTGAAAACCGCAGAAGCGGTTATGGGAACCGCAAATGCGAAAATTGGACTGTGTTTAATGAACAGTGACTTCGCGAATTTCGAAAGAGAACAACACTTTGGACTTCGGACTAAGAGGGTTTTTGGGCGATTTTGAAGAGAGTTTCGAGGGCTTTCATCAGGTATAAATTTTTGGACTTAGATTATGATAATATGGTGTAAAATCGTGGATTAACACTGAAAATTCAAGGAATTAGAGGGTAAAAATGGAGGTTAGGGCTTGAAACTTAAGAGATTTTAAATTTGGGTTATGAAAGGGCAATTGAACTCCGATTTTGGTAAATTTGATATGTATAAACTCATGGCAAGATGAGGAGTCCGGTAATGTAAATTTTGTAATTTTTCGAGAAGTGGGCCCGGGACTCGGGTTTTGCCAACTTCGTTATTTTTTGGTGTTTTTCGAGTATTTTCGATTGGTTATGTTTCTTTGGCACATTGTAACGTATTCATTGTGGTTTTGGTTAGATTCGACGAGTGAGGAGGTCGATTCGGGAGGAAAGGGCATTACGAGCTAGTTTTCAGCCGGCTTGAGGTGAGTAATAGATGTTGATGATGACCTAAGGGTTTGAAACCCCGGTTTATCACACTGTGATGCTATATTGAGGTGAGACACGCACTCTATGACGAGTGCGGGGTCGTTTGTGTTTGGGGATTTTGGCTTAGTCCGCCCCGAGTGGTGTCCGAGCTGTGCTTTGGACTGTAGACTGATTAGTAAACATCCTACTTGGATTGTTATGATATATTTGGGCTGTGTGCTGACTATTTGAATCCCTTGGGGATTATCATTACTGCTTCCATGATATTCAGCATGCTATATGATTAGTCCTAAATTTTAAACACTGTTTCGAAATACTTAGTCACCTTCCTAAGGTTTTAAAGACTTAAACGATAAATTCCTAATAATTGGAATTGAGAACTAAAATCTGACTTGGCTGTATAACTCACATGCATATTCTGGACTGAGTGTGGATCGGGCTGCACGCCGCAGCGATGTTACGATGATATTGCGCTTGGGCTGTAGGAGCTCCTCCGGAGTCTGAACCCCCACAGTGAGCGCGGGTACCCAAATGGATCGGGCTGCACGCCGCAGCGATGTTACGATGATATTGCGCTTGGGCTGTAGGAGCTCCTCCGGAGTCTGAACCCCCACAGTGAGCGCGGGTACCCAAATGGATCGGGCTGCACGCCGCAACAGTCATGTGCATTGCATTGCATTCATGCTTTGATGTTTATCTGATCTATCTGATTCTGTTTGTTGTCATTTCACCGTAAATATGCTAAACTGTTAGTTATAGCTTTGCATTGTGGTATTTTTATGGATTCTCATCTTCAGTCATTATATATGTTTATTACTCACTGAGTTGGAAGTACTCACTTTACTCCCTGCACCATGTATGCAGATTCAGGGGTGACGGGAGCTTAGCTGAGCAGCTTGCTGTCTTTCAGAGTTACTCAGAGTTGTCGAGGTAGCTTCCTGACATCCGCAGGACCCGACTACTCCCCCTTATCCACTTATATTCCGCATTCTAGACTTATGTATTTTGAGGACTTATTTTTCTCAACTGTATTAGAGGCTCTAAACTTGTGACCCCAGATCTTTTGGGAGTTAAATTGGTTTTACTATGGCTTTTCCGAATTGTTCTATCTACTATCGAGATTATTAATCTACTAACTGTTATAATAATTCCATTACTGTTAATGAGTTTTCATAATTGGGTTGTGAGTGCTAAAATGGTCGGGCTTGCCTAGCATTGGTGTTGGGCGCCATCACGATTGGGATTGGGGTCGTGACAAATTGGTATCATATCCTAGGTTACTAGGCTTTGCGAGTTATGAGCCGGTTTAGTAGAATCTCGCGGACCGGTACAGAGACGTCTGTATTTATCCTTGAGAGGCTGCAGAACCTTTAGGAAACACTTCACATTCTTGAAACTCTTGTCGTGCGACTTTGTTGAACCGAGATCTAAATTTCTATATTCTATTCTCTCGGAGATGGCGAGAACCCATGCTATCGGACATGACGGGCAACCACCTTTACCACTCGCTAGAGGTCATGGTCGTGGTCGTGGTCAAGGCAGACCAGTGAGGGCAGCACCTGCAGATCCACCAGCTGCCTCGGTTCAGGACCAGCCTCCAGTTGTTGATGCTCCAGCAGCACCTGTTCAGGCACCGGCAGTGCCCATTGTGATTCCTGGTCTCCAGGAGGCTTTAACTCAGATTTTATCCGTCTGCACTGGCCTAGCTCAGGCAGTCTCAACCACTACTGCAACAACTACTTCTCAAACCTGAGGTGGTAAACAGACCCCCGCTGCTCGCATGCCCGAGCAGGGTGTGCAGGGATTGCAGACACTTGGAGCAGCCCCAGCTCAGCCAGTTGCACCAATTGCACCAGTTGCCCCAGTTGCGCCAGTCACACTAGCTCCAGACTTTGTGGTTCTAGCTATGCCAGACGACGAGCAGCGTCGACTGGAGAGGTTTGGTAGGCTCCAGCCTCCGACGTTCAGTGGTACTAAGGGCGAGGATGGCCAGGGATTTCTAGACAAGTGTCAGCGTATGCTTCATAGTGCAGGGATTTTGGAGTCGAGTGGAGTGGCTTTTACTACCTTCCAGTTCTCAGGGCCTGCATTTACATGGTGGGAAGAGTTTGAGAGGCGTAGGCCTGTTGGGGCAGCGCCCCATATTTGGCAGCAGTTCTCCACTCTCTTTCTGGAGAAGTATGTACCGCAGTCTCGTAAAGAGGAGCTGTGTCGTCAGTTTGAGTGGTTGGTTCAGGGGGACACGACTGTGACCCAGTATGAGTTGAGGTTTACGTAGCTAGCTCGACATGCTACTTAGATGATGCTGACAGATCGGGAGAGGATTAAGAGGTTTGTGGATGGTCTTAACTATCCAGTCTGTATTTTGATAACTAGAGAGAGGGTTGTGGCTGCCTCGTTTGAGGAGGTAGTTGATATAGCTCGACAGATTGAGACAGATCGCCGTCGGGAGTGTGAGGAGAGGGAGGCCAAAAGGCCTCGAGGTTCAGGTAGCTTCAGTGGTGCTCCGGCTAGGGGCCAGTTCCAGGGTGGCAGAGGTCGTTCCTTTAGACCTCCTCAGTCAGGGCGTACAGAGTCCAGTGGGACTTCTTCAGGCCATGGTCATCAGGGTTATCAGCAGGGCCAATCTTTACTTAGCGCCCTTCTAGCTCAGAGCTCTACTCCTGCCTCTTCAGCCCAGGGTTCGTCTGCAGTGAGGGGTTCCCTTTAGTCCCCTTCTCCAACTCTGGGTAGTTGCTACGAGTGCGGTGAGTTTGGTCACATTAGGAGACAGTGTCCTCGGCTTCATGGTGGTCAGTCTCAGTAGAGGGATCAGCCCTCATCTTCTGCTCCTGTTTCATCAGCACCCACTCAGTCAGCTAGGGGTGGAGGCCAGGTAGCTAGAGGCTGCCCTAGGGGTAGAGGCCGGATTGGCGATGGTCAGGCTCGATTCTATGCTCTTCCAGACAGGAGGGGCGCCATTGCATCAGATACTGTTATCACAGGTATTATCTCAGTCTGCCATAGGGATGCTTCTGTCTTATTTGATCCCAGATCTACATATTCTTATGTGTCTTCATATTTTGCCCATCATCTGGGTACGACCCGTGGTTGTCTTGCCTTGCCTGTGCATGTATCTACCCCTGTAGATGATACTATTATTGTGGATCATGTATATCGATCATATCTGGTGACTATTGGGGGTCTGGAGACCCGAGTTGACTTGTTATTATTGGGCATGGTAGATTTTGATGTGATTCATGATATGGATTGGCTATCCCCGTACCATGCTGTCCTGGACTATCATGCCAAGATAGTTACGTTGGCTATTCCGGGTGTTCCGAGGATCGAGTGGCGAGGTATGACTGATTATGTGCCCAGCAGGGTGATTTCTTTCTTAAAGGCCCAGGGAATAGTTGGGAAGGGTTGTGTATCGTATTTGGCTTTTGTGAGGGATGTCGGAGCTGAGACTCCTAGTCTTGATTCGGTTCCTGTGGTGAGGGATTTCCCTGATGTGTTTCCAGTAGACCTGCCGGGCATGCCGTCAGACAGGGACATTGATTTCGGTGTTGATCTGGTGCCGCGCACTCAGCCCATCTCTATTCCTCCATATCGTATGGCACCAGCTGAGTTAAAGGAGTTGAAGGAGCAGCTTCAGGAACTCCTAGATAAGGGGTTTATTCGCCCGAGTGTGTCACCGTGGGGTGCACCGGTCTTATTTGTGAAGAAGAAGGATGGCATGATGAGAATGTGCATTGACTACAGACAGTTGAACAAGGTGACATTGAAGAACAAGTATCCACTACCCCGTATTGAGGATTTGTTTGACCAACTTCGGGGGGAAAAGGTATTCTCTAAGATTGATCTCCGTTCAGGCTATCACCAGTTGAAGTTAGGGATTCAGACATTATGAAGACGGCTTTCAGGACGAGATATGGGCACTATGAGTTTCTGGTTATGTCTTTTGGGCTGACTAATGCCCCAGCCGCATTCATGCACTTGATGAACAGTGTATTTCGGCCATATCTAGATTCATTTGTGATTGTGTTTATTAATGACATCCTAGTGTACTCGTATAGCCAGGAGGAGCATGCTCAGCATTTGAGGGTGGTATTGCAGAGACTGAGAGAGGAGAAGCTCTATGCAAAGTTCTCCGAGTGTGAGTTCTGGCTTGGTTTTGTGGCTTTTCTAGGACACGTGGTGTCCAGTGATGGTATTCAGGTGGATCCAAAGAAGATAGAGGCAGTACGGAATTGGCCTAGACCGTCCTCAACCACTGAGATTCGGAGTTTCCTCGGCTTGGCGGGTTATTATCGCAGGTTCGTTCAGGGTTTTTCATCTATTGCTTCACCTTTGACCAAGTTGACGCAGAAGAATGCTCCATTTGTGTGGTCGGATGAGTGCGAGGAGAGCTTTCAGAAGCTCAAGATAGCTTTGACCACAACTCCGGTATTAGTATTACTATCAACTTCAGGTTCTTACACAGTGTATTGTGATGCTTCAAAAGTTGGGATCAGATGTGTATTGATGCATGAGGGTAGAGTTATTGCTTATGCTTCTCGTCAGTTGAAGCCCCATGAGAAGAACTACCCTATTCATGACTTAGAGTTGGCTGCTATAGTTCATGCTTTGAAGATTTGGAGGCACTATTTATATGGCGTGTCTTGTGAGGTGTTCACGGATCATCGCAGTCGTCAGCATTTGTTCAAGCAGAAGGATCTTAATTTGAGGCAGCGGAGGTGGCTTGAGTTACTCAAGGACTATGATATTACCATTTTGTATCACCCGAGGAAGGCCAATGTAGTGGACGATGCTTTGAGTCGAAAGGTGGTTAGTATGGGTAGTTTGGCGTACATTCCAGTTGGGGAGAGGCCCTTTGCGATTGATGTCCAAGCTTTGGCCAATCGAATGGTGAGATTAGATATTTCTGAGCCTAGTTGGGTATTGGCTTGTGTGGTTTCTCCATCTTCCTTGTATGACCGCATTAGAGAGCGCCAGTATGATGACCCGTATTTGCTTGTCCTGAAAGACAGGGTTCAGCATGATGATGCCAAAGATGTGACTATTGGTGATGATGGTGTGTTGAGAGTGCAGGGCCGGATTTGCATGCCCAATGTGGATGGGCTTCGGGAGTGGATATTAGATGAGGCCCATAGCTCGCAATACTCCATTCATCCGGCTGCTGCGAAGATGTATCAGGATTTGAGACAGCACTACTGGTGGAGGAGAATGAAAAAAGATATTGTGAGTTATGTAGCTTGGTGGCTCAATTGTCAGCAGGTCAATTATGAGCATCAAAGGCCCGGTGGTGTATTTCAGCGGATGGATATTCCAGAGTGGAAATGGGAGAAGATTACTATGGATTTTGTGAGTGGTCTCTCTCGTACCTCGAAGAAGTTTGATTCGATTTGGGTGATTGTGGATAGGCTGACCAAGTCTGTGCACTTCATTCCGATATGTACTACCTATTCTTCGGAGTGGTTAGCGGAGATTTTCATCCGGGAGATTGTACGGTTGCATAGGGTCCCAGTTTCCATTGTCTCAGATAGGGGTACCTAGTTTTGGAGGACTTTTCATCGAGAGTTGGGTACACAGGTAGAGTTGAGCACAACGTTTCATCCTCAGACGAACGTGCAGTCCGAACGCACTATCCAGATATTGGAGGACATGTTGCGTGCCTGTGTTATTGATTTTGGAGGTTCTTGGGCTAAGTTCTTGCCACTTGCAGAGTTTGCTTACAATAACAGCTACCAATCCAGTATTCAGATGGCACCTTATGAGGCCTTGAATGGGAGACGGTGTAGATCTCCGGTTGGTTGGTTTGAGCCCGCCGGGGCTAGACTATTGGGGGCAGAGTTAGTCCAGGATGCCTTAGAGAAAGTGAAAGTGATCCAGGAGAGACTTCGTACAGCCCAGTCGCGTCAGAAGAGTTATGCAGACCGGAAGGTTCGAGATGTATCTTATATGGTGGGCGAGAAGGTCTTGTTGAAGGTTTCTCTTATGAAAAGCGTTATGAGGTTTGGGAAGAAAGGGAAGCTGAGTCCACGTTTCATTTGACCTTTTGAGATACTTAGAAGGATTGGGGAGGTGGCCTATATGCTTGCTTTGCCACCCAGCTTGTTGGGGGTTCATCCGGTATTCCATGTTTCTATGCTCCAAAAATATGTTGGGGACCCGTCTCATGTGTTAGACTTCAGCACGATTTAGTTGGATGAGGACTTGACCTATGATGTGGAGCTAGTGGCTATTTTGGGTCGTCAAGTTCGGAAGTTGAGATCTAAGGATATAGCCTCGGTGAAGGTGCAGTGGAGAGGTCGGCCCGTGGAGGAGGCTACGTGGGAGAGTGTGCAGGAGATGCATAGCAGATATCCTCACCTATTTGAGGCTTCAGGTATGTTTCTTGACCCGCTCGAGGACGAGCGTTTGTTTTAGTTGGGGAGGATGTGATGACCCGGCCCGTCGTCACGTGAGTTACCGCCCCGTTTCCCCCATATTATATTTCTCTATGCTTCATTATCGGTATTTGAGGTGATCGAGTAAAATTGGATTGGTTTTAGATGGAAATAAGACATTTAGTCTCTTAAAGGAAAGCTTATTTTGGAAAAGTCATCTGGAAGTTGAATATTGAGTTAAAGGGCTCAGATATGAATTCCGGTGATTTGGTTAGCTTCGGGGGATGATTTGTGACTTAGGAGTGCGATCGGAATTGATTTTGGAGGTCCGGTGTAGAATTAGGCTTGAATTGGCGAAGTTAGTATTTTGGCGAAATCCGGTAGGTAGGTGAGATTTTGATCCGAGGGTCGGAATGGAATTCCGAGAGTTGCAGTAGCTCTGTTAGGTGATTTTGGATATGTGTGCAAAGTTTCAGGTCATTCGGAGGTGTTTAGGTCGGGTTTTTGATCGAATGTGCAATTCGGAAGTTTTTAAGAAACTTAGGCCTTGATTTGATTATATTTGAGGATTTTTTATGTTAACGATAGTGTTTTGATGGTTCAAGCAAGTTTGAATAAGGTAATAGATCAGGTCTGTGTTTTTGGTTGAGGTCTCGGGGTCCTCGGGGTTAGATCGGGTGTTAAAACGAGAGGTTTTTGAAGTTGGCTTCAGGTTTGTATTGCTGTCATCTGGTATTTCCGCTTCTGCGGAACTTCAGGTTTGTATTGCTGTCATCTGGTATTTCCGCTTCTGCGGAAATGGACCGCAGAAGCAGTTCCGCAGAAGCGGATGAAGGAGTGCAGAAGCGATTTTTCAAGAGGTTGAGGAGTTCCGCAGGAGCGAAACTTGGTCCGCATTAGTGGGTCCGCAGGAGCGGAGTCTTGGCCGCAGAAGCGGATTTGGGGTCCGCAGAAGCGAGTTCATTTGTCGCAAAAACGGTCATGGAGGACTCAAGTGAAAACCGTAGAAGCGGATAATTGGATGCGGAAGCGATAACGCAGAAGCGGTTATGGGAACCGCCGAAGCGAAAACTAGACTGTGTTTAATGAATAGTGACTTTGCGAATTTTGAAAGAGAACAACACTTTGGACTTCAGACTAAGAGGGTTTTTGGGCGATTTTGAAGAGAGTTTCGAAGGCTTTCATCAGGTATGGATTTTTGGACTTAGATTATGATATTATGGTGTAAAATCGTGGATTAACACTGAAAATTCAAGGAATTAGAGGGTAAAAATGGAGGTTAGGGTTTGGAACTTAAGAGAGTTTAAATTTGGGTTTTGAAAGGGAAATTGAACTCCAATTTTGGTAAATTTGATATGTATAGACTCGTGGCGAGACGAGGAGTCCGATGATGTAAATTTTGTAATTTTTTGAGAAGTGGGCCTGGGGCTCGGGTTTTGCCAACTTCGTGATTTTTGGTGTTTTTCGAGTATTTTCGATTGGGTTATGTTTATTTGGCACATTGTAACACATTCGTTGTGGTTTTGGTCAAATTCGACGTGTAAGGAGGTCGATTCGAGAGGAAAGGGCATTGCGAGCTAGTTTTCGGCCTGCTTGAGGTGAGTAATAGATGTAGATGATGACCTGAGGGTTTGAAACCCCGATTTATCACACTGTGACGCTATATTGAGGCGAGACACGCACTCTATGACGAGTGCGGAGTCGTTTGCGTTTGGGGATTTTAGCTTAGTCCGCCCCGAGTGGCGTCCGAGCAGTGCTTTGGACTATAGACTGATTAGTAAACATCCTACTTGGATTGTTATGATATATTTGGGCTGTGTACCGACTATTTGAATCCCTTGGGGATTATCATCACTGCTTCCATTCAGCATGCTATATGATTTCAGTCCTAAGTTTTAAACACTGTTTCGAAATACTTAGTCACCTTCCTAAGGTTTTAAAAACTTAAACGATAATTTCCTAATAATTGGAATTGAGAACTAAAATCTGGCTTGGTTGTATAACTCACATGTATATTCTGGACTGAGTGTGAATTGGGTTGCACACCGCAGCGATGTTACGATGATATTGCGCTTGGGCTGTAGGAGCCCCTCCGGAGCCTGAACCCCCACAGTGAGCGCGGGTACCCAAATTGATCGGGCTACACGCCGCAACGGTCATGTGCATTGCATTGCATTCATGCTTTGATGTTTATCTGATCTATCTTATTCTGTTTGTTGTCATTTCACCATAAATATGCTAAACTGTTAGTTATAGCTTTGCATTGTGGTATTTTCGTGGATTCTTATCTTCAGTCATTATATATGCTTATTACTCATTGAGTTGGAAGTACTCACTTTACTCCCTGAACCATGTGTGCAGATTCAGGGGCGACGGGAGCTTAGCTGAGCGGCTTGCTGTCTTTCAGAGTTACTCGGAGTTGTCGAGGTAGCTGCCTGACGTCCGCAGGACCTGACTACTCCCCCTTATCCACTTATATTGACTTATGTATTTTGAGGACTTATTTTTCTTAGCTGTATTAGAGGCTCTAAACTCGTGACCCCAGGTCTTTGGGGAGTTAAATTGGTTTTACTATGGCTTTTCCGCATTGTTCTCTCTACTAACGAGATTATTAATCTATTAACTGTTATAATAATTCCATTACTGTCAATGAGTTTTCATATTTGGGTTGTGAGTGCTAAAATGGTCGGGCTTGCCTAGCATTGGTGTTGGGCGCCATCACGACCGGGATTGGGGTCGTGACAATATTGTTGTTGTTGCTATTGTTGGTTATTGCTGTTGTTGGGTTGTTGATGACCCTTAGTGATTTTTGGGATGTAGTAAAAACATGAAAGTTGCTGCACAATTTTCCATAAGCTATATGACTAGCCAAATACGATTGTACGACATTATATGTTGGCGACAATATTATTTCACTTGTTATAGACGCAAGAAGTTGTGTTGAGCTTGTTGAGGAATAAGGAAGAAATCATACAAGTATGTTAATTTACTTCCTTCTTTCTTTTGGCATGATCTAAAGTGAAATGAGCGTAAATGATACGCTGTTTAATAATGGACATACTCCTAGAAACTAAGGTTGTCCATGTTGTTCTTCCTTATAAAGTTATTCTAAGCATGTAAGTGTGATGCTTGAATCCTATTGAGGTTCATATTGATGTTATGATGTCCATAGCATTAGTCAAAGTTGCAACGACCTTACATCATATATATGTATTTATTTTACTCTACCGAGTTGCGCTATAGTCGGCTGGGTACGACACCTATTGTTCAACCATTGATCAGTTGGGTTTTGCCGAGCTCCAAGTGGCCGGGTATGATTCTACCAAGCCTGATGATGGCTAGGTATGTTTTTACCAAGCCTATTACGATCGGGTACGATATGATGATGATGATGATGTCCACAGAGGCGAATGCTTTTAAAAGCATATGTATACATATGTATCATGCATTTCATGTCAGTAGCCCTCAGAGGTACTCATATGTTACAGGTTGTATCTTCTTTATCTCTCTTTATATTGTTGTTCTTACTTATGCTTTGCAACCTTACATACTTAGTAATTTATTCGTATTGATGTCCCTTTTGCCTGGGGATACTGCATTTTATGCCCGCAGGTCCTGATAGACATGTTAACGGTCCTCCTAGTAGGCTATCAGCTCAGCGGAAAGTGTTGGTGCACTCCACTTGCTCCGGAGTTTCCTATTTGGTCTGTATGCCTTGGACATGTAATGATTGGTATGACGAGGCCTTGTCCCGACCCTTATGATATTTATGTACTCTTAGAGGCGTGTAGACAAATGTTATGTACATGGATATTGGTAAGTCCTTATCGGCATATGTTTTGAGTGCACAAATAATCATGCCAGCCTTATAGGCCCGTATGTGACATGTATAGGTTTGTATGTCATGTTGGGTTGTCCTATATCTATTATTTTCTTATGTTTTATTCTGGTTATCTCATGCCTGCCTTTATGGCCCATTTACGTATGATGGTATGATAAAAAAGATATGTTACGTGGGTACTCGGTTGAGTAAGGCACTAGGTGCCCGTCGAGTCCCTCCGATTTGGGTCGTGATTAACTTAATATCAGAGAAGGTTTGTCCTAGGGATGTCTACAAGTCGTGTCTAGTAGAGTCTTGTCTATAAGTGTGTTGCACACCACACTTATAAGCAGGAGGCTGCGGGACATTTAGAATTGTTACCTTCCTTTCATATTCTAGATCGTGCGAAAGAGCGGAGATGTATGGAATCGAGTCTAACGTACGCGTTAATAGATGTTTTACAATGATGTCATTACCCAAAGAGCTGCGGCTAGCCCATATGTTAAGGAAGGATTAGGAGGGGGTATGAGATGCACGCCCTCTATTAAGACATATTAGTCTGAGGACCAGGGTGAGTCACACCCTCAGATAGCCTCGATTCTGCTAGTACTAGAGGAGTTGAGGGAGGCTCCAACATCGTTAACTATATGAGTTCCACCACCAACCTTGTCTATGTAAGAACAACAGTACAAGTATTGACGCAGTTGGTAGCCTCTCAGGATTGGCGTCACCCGAGGGCCCTTGATAGTGATACAACCCTTAAAGGGTCAGGAAATTCACAACCTAAGAAGTTTAGAGAGCAAGAGACGTCTACATTTCCAAGAGATGATTTTGGTGAAGCTATGAGATGGACTAAGAGGGCCAGGATAGTTGATGGTGGTAGGTTATAGCAGATTGGGTTTACGCAATGACTTGTGCGTGATCAGATAAGTAAAGCAACATTAAACAACTAAAGAATGAGGCCTGTCAGAGTACAAGAAGCCAAGAATCAAGGATGTTTTGTGGAAATTACTTCGAAAGAAACGAGAAGTGGAAGGTTGTGAAAGGTTTTTATGAAACCAAATCGAAAAATATGCGTGAATAGGTAAGACTATTGAGGGATGTAAGTTAAAGTATGGAAGTACAATAGGTTTCATAGGCAAGTGAGCTCTAAGGTTATAAAGCAATATGGGCCTCATTTTCATTAAATGTGGAATAGAAATTTTAGCGGGGATTATCGGAAGGTAAATTTAACAATACAGATGTGAGGTACCGCTATTAGAGGATGACATAGGATGAACTACAACTAAGGTACCGATTAGAGACTCTAAGGACTCTCACACTATCTAGCATTGCAATGATAGAAAGAGGGAATAAGAAGAAGGAGGAAGATGATTAGTGGGAGAAGAACCCTTAAATAAATTGGTAAAGATATCCTTGACAAACCACGTGAACTAACGTTAAACTCGTCGAAAGAAGGCATGCCGACAAGAAAGTATGACTCGCTACATATATAGACACCTATAAATTGTCTCAGAGGAAGAAAGGTTACCCATAGGACAATTGTAAGCTACTAGGAATACAGACCTACGGAAGGCAGAAAGATGACTATGACTTCAAGCGTGAAAAATTGAACTATTTTCCAAAGGGGGCAAGACGAGGTGGTAAAGAACTAAGTCAAGAGAATTTTTGTTTAACAACAAAAAGATTGGGAGATTGGGACAGAAAGGCGTGTAAGCAATTGTAAAGTAATGCACGGGTACAAAGTATATGCAAAAGAGACAATATTGGTTTATAAATAGACGACAAGCATAGCCAAATATGTTATAAATGGGAATGTTAACGTGAAGAATTCATTAAAGTTGAAAGATATAACTCCAAAGGAAATTGCTGCAGTTGAAAGGAGAAGGAAGAACAATCATAAGGAGTTAGAAAGGGACCCGAGTATAATGACTCTTGAAATTGAAGATAGACCATGGTAATATTTAAATGTTGCAACCATTAGGGATAATCGAGATGTCAGCAAGAATAAGGGAGTAAGTACGATATTTCAAGGAAAAAAAACTGAAGAAGATAAACCATCAAAGTGGAAACAATAAAGTCGACATTAAGGATAAGACTTAAGATAGACAATAAGGAAATGACGAAGTAAAAAGAAGCAGTATGAAGGTAAGTTGTTTCACAACATCAGGTTCTTCTATAAATTGAAACTTAACAAACGAAGAATATGTCAAATGTATATGGTAACAAGACGATAAAAATCAACAGATGAGGTCCAGAACTATATATACAAGGGATTCAGAATGTGTGGGAATTAGATTAGGGTTGCAAAGAAAGAATATCATAATATGGAGGACCATAATGGTGTATATATTTTTATATAAGACAGCTTATAACTAGAATAAAAAGAGCAGAACTAAGATTGTAATGGATGTGTTTAGTCGTAAGTCCTGGGTAGTTTGATAAATGAGTAAGCCCAAAAGGAAAAAAAGGGTTTACTAGAGGTCTTCACCAATTAACAAGTTCGGAATACACTTGGCAGAATTAGTTAATAAAAATATAATGGCCAGGAATATGGTAGAGTCATCTCTTGTAGATAGGGAAGATTTTCGTTTTAGAAGTTAAAAAAAGTATTCAGCAAGAGACAACTACAACGTTTTGAGTCTATTGAAGGGGCTCTATCACAATCCCGAGGTTGGGGTTCCAGATCGTGACAAGTTAGTATCAGAGCACTAGGTTGCCTAGGTATCACGAGTCACAAGCAAGCTTAGTAGCGTTTGGAGGATCGGTACGGAGATGTCCGTACTTATCTTCTAGAAGCTATGAAGTTTAGAAAAAATTCACTTATTTCCTTCTCTATCGTGCGATTTTATTTTATCATTGACGATTGAACCATTCTATTCTTGTTCTCACGTAGATGGCGAGAACACGCACAACATCTGTATCCAGACAGGAGCTGAAGCCCCTAGTGGCAGCTCCTACCAGGGGAAGAGGTCGAGGCCGAGGCAGAGGAAGAGCTCAGCCTAGATCTCGAGTAGCAGCACCCGTAGTAGAGCCTCAAGTAGATTTTGAGGAAGAGGCTCTAGCTTAGACTGTACCCGTCGGACCAACTCAGGTCCCAGAGGGGTTCATAGCCACTCTAGTACTTCAGGACGCTCTAGTCCGTTTGGTGGGCCTTATGAAGAGTGTGGCCCAGACCGGTGCATTCCTGGTGGCACCAGCCATCTCACGGGCTGGGGGAAGCATAGACCCCTACTACTCACACCCCGGAGCAGGTGGCTCCCCAATATCAGAATCGGCAGCCCCGCTAGTTAGGGCGGTTAAGCCGATTGTTGCGAACAGGCTAGTGATAGGCTCGCTATGTCTACTGAGGCTCCATTGAGGTTGGATAAGTTTACCAAGCTCTTTCCTATTCATTTCAGTGGTGCATCTTCTAAGAACCCACATGGTTATCTAAACCGTTGTTACGAGGTGTTGCACAACATTGGTATAGTTGAGACCAATGGGGTCAGGGGTACTTTTGGAAGAGATCGTCCTCCCAGACCATTTCACTCAGTGCTTTAGGCATCCCACGGTGCTTCGGGCAGTCGAGGTCTTTATGTATCTCATCCTGAGAAGTTAGACTATAGTGCACCACCAGCACTTACTAGTGCACCTCCGATCCAGAGTTATTAGAGTGGTTACTCAGGTCGATAAGGCCAGTTCTAGGGTCAACAGTCATAGTAGCCGAGGGCTTGTTATACTTGTGGGGATCTGAGGCACCTTGCTAAGTTTTGCCCCAGATAACAGGGCGGCATGTAACAGCAGGGTTCTTGTGCCATGATTCCGGCACCTGTTTCTCTACCGCCCGCTCATCCAGCTAGAGGTAGTGGCTAGGCAGCCAGAGGTGGAGGTCAAGCCATTAAAGGTGGAGGTTAGGCCGTTAGAGGTGGAGGCCAGCCATCTAGAAGCCGTCCTAGAGACGTATGTCAGAATGGTGGGGCCGAGCCCCTATTTTATGCTTTCCCAGCTAGACTTGAGGCCGAGTCATCTGACGCCATTGTCATAGGTATTGTTCCAATTTGCTATATAGATGCTTCGGTTCTATTTGATCCGGGCTCTACTTATTCCTACGTGTCATCCTATTTTGCTTCATATCTGGTTGTGCCTCGTGATTCTTTAAGTGCACCTAGCTTTTTGTGATTATTCCACTTGTCTTAATATAAAGCTTTTGCTTCACCTATTCTACATAGATGTTAATACAAGGTGATATATTATCTAATTATAAAATGTCTTTTATTTACAAGGAATACAAATAATTTGTAGTTATACCACGTTGTTTGCTGTGGGTATGAGTTGTACTTAAGTCAACTCTCCATCTTTTATAGATATAACTAGTTAATTGATTCGTGCTTCGCACGGTAAAATACTTTATTTTTTAAATTAGTTGATATAAAATAGATAAAAATTTATAGTACAAAATATATATATATATTTTAAAAAGGTTTAATCTTTGACAAACATGCAAATAAAATAAAAATCAGATATATAAGGAAAAGATAGATAAGAAAAAAATTAATTAGAAAAATAAATTCAAATAATAAAATGGCATATTGGGAAGGGAAGCTAACAATTATTTTATAGAGAAAAAATATGTAACCTATGTCTTCTCGCCCTTCGCTCCTACTTAAGTGTTATTAAAAAATGTTATTAACAATCCCATCTTTAGAAAATAGTAATTTTATTAATGCATATTAGATAAAATAAATACATTAAACTTAGTTTAGTACATGAACATAATATGATCAAGATTTTAATTAAATGGCCTAAATAATTGAGAGTTGGAGCTTTTATAATCAATTGTGCGGTCAAATCACCATGAACTGTTCTCCTAAATTAATCATGTAAAGGGCCTATATCTTAAATGTTGGTTATAGAAGTAATTACTTAATTAATTAATGGAATATCACACGAAAGGCATCATAGCATTTCCTCAACCATCTAGCAAAACAAAAAAATACAATTTAGAAAACAACATAAAGAATATTAAAAATCTCACAAAAGATGCCATATACAATTGGTCAAATTTGAGAGAATAATATCTCAAGAAGATATTACAACATTTTCTCAAAATTATAGAAAAACAAAAAGAAGTTGCTCGATTTTCCTAGTTCCTTCATTTACAAAATGTCACGACCCAAATTTCCTTCCGAAAGATATCGTGATAGATTTCGGAGCTTCTTGCGATCAGTTCTTGCCACTTGCAGAGTTTGCCTACAACAACAACTACCAATCAAGCAGTTATATGGCTCCATATGAGGCATTATACGAGAAGTGGTGCCATTCTCCAGTTGGATGGTTCGAGTTGGGAGAGGTTTGGTTGTTGGGTACCGATTTGGTTCACGATGCCTTGGATATGGTCAAGATTATTCAGGATTGACTTTGCACCGCTCAGTCTAGGTTGAATAGTTATGCCGACCGTAGAGTTCGTGATATTGCATCATGGTTGGAGAGAGGGTATTGCTCCGGGTTTTTCCCATGAAGGGTGTGATGAGGTTCAAAAAGAAGGAAAAGTTGAGCCCTAGGTATATCAGACCCTTTGAGATTCTTGAGAGAGTGGGTGAGGTGGCCTACAAACTGGTATTGCCATTTAATTTATCAACATTCCATCCGGTGTTCCATGTGTCCATACTCTAGAAGTATCACGGTGATCCATACCATGTGTTAAATTTCAGCTCAGTCCAATTGATATATATGTGCAGGGGATCTCCCGAGATACCGTCCCGTAGTCCCAAAGTAAACACGCAATAACAACACGAAGAATACTCAATTAAATCAATTTCACACCGAGGTAAAACAGGTATTTCTAACCAATGCTTAACATAGTACAAATAAGGTAGTTTGAGAAAATAAAGCAATTAAAGCAAATAGACATGATTCCCTAAGCTAACAACATGCTAAATTACAAGTAGAATAGATAAGAAAAGAAACACAATTATAATTACTTAACAAAAACCGGATTTTCAATAATTAGCACAAGTACGCACTCGTCACCTCACGTACAAGGCATTTCAAATATCAATAATACCAAATCCTAAGAGGGAATTTCCCTAAACAAGGTTAGGCAAGCCACTTACCTCGAACTAGCTCAAAAATCAACCCGAGACCACATTCTTTCCACGAGCACTCGACTCCAAATGTCCAAATCTATTCAATTCAATTGCATAATATAAATATAACTTCAAGTAACTAATTCCACAAATAAATTCTAAGCTAATACGCAAAATTAGGTAAAATAACCAAAATACCCTCGGTCCCACGTCTCGGAATCGGGTAAAAGTTATGGATTATGTACCCTCATTCACTCACGAGTCTAACCACACCAAAATTATTCAAATCCGATGCCAAATCCCCAATCAAAACTTGAAAATTCGGTCTAAGAACTTTTCTAAATTTTCCCTAATTTTCCACCATAAATTCGAAATTAAAGGATGGATTTAAGTGTAGATTCATGGAATTTAGTCTAAACCGAGTAGGAATTACTTATCCAAATTGCCCAGGTGAAAATTTCTTCAAAAATCACAAAATTCCGAGCTCCCAAGTCCAAAATATGAATTATAGCTTAAACCATCAATGTTGGATTTTTAAAATCTGCCCAAGCATACACTCAGTGCAATCGCGTACCAACAGATGCGATCGCGTAGAGTAAACACATGCGCCTAAAAATACACCACGTGAACGCAGAAAGACTCATGCATTCGCGTAGAGGAACGCTCCCACCCTGCTGCCTCACACTCCTATGCGAACACGACCTTGTCCCACGCGTTCGCGATTAAACCTGATGACATACCTCCGCGTTCGCACGCGATCTCACGCGAATGCGATGAACAACTCCCCCTCCCCAGCCCAGCAATCTATGCGATCGCTGTCCTATTTATGCGATCGCAATGGGTAAAAATCTGCTGCACTGACCAGAAAAACCAACAATCCTCACAAGGCTAGAATCGACTCGTTGAGCCTCCGAAACACACCCGAGGGCTCCAGAACCTCAACCAAATCTACCAACCAGCCCTAATTCAGACTTAGTAGAGCCTTCAAACCATATCACATAACATCAAAATTAAGAATTAAGCATGGATTCAAGCCTAAGAACTTATAAAATTTCCAAAATCCACAACCGATGCTGAAACACGTCAAAACTAGTCCGAATGACCTCAAATTTTACACACAGGTCATAAATGACACTACAGACCTACAACCACTTTCAGAATTCTATTCTGAGCCCGATATCAAAATTTCACCTATCGGCCGAAATCGCTGAAATTCTAACTTTCGCCAATTCACGCCTAAATCTTCTATAGACCTCGAAAGCACATTCCGGACACACTCCTAACCCCGTAATCATCCAATAGAGCTAACAGAGTTGATGAAATCCCATTTCGGACCCGTCTTCACACAGTTCTAATTACGGTTCGATTTCTAAAGCTTAAACTCATATTTAGGGACTAAGTGTTCCAAAACTCTCCGTAACTCCAAATAAATCCTCCTGGCAACACACAATTGCAGAACAAATACGGGAAATGCAGTTAATAGGGAGATCGGAGCGTTAATTCTTAAATTGACCGGACGGGTCGTTACATGCACAGTTTATATTTATGTTGGATCGAACCAAACATCCTCGGTGGAATTCGTATATGATAATAGAACTAGAAGTCCCTTTTATAATTGGTATAAATTCAGTGTTTGTGTGATCATGTGTTTTAAAGGAGGAAGTGATTTAGGTTCTTAAATATGGGGAATACCTGTTAAGTTATTTCTTGTTTTGAGTCTTATTGTTGTATATCATGCTTAATTAGCATTTCATATTATCATATTATTGGACCACTAGTAAGTGTCGGAGTACACCTCTCATCTCTACTTCTTCGAGGTTAGATTGGATAGTTACTGGTTACGCATTATTTTCGTACTCATACTACACTTACTGTACATTTTGTTGTACTGGCACATGTGTGTTCAGTGGCTGTATGGGCGCAATGGTGCGGTTACTTTTCCTTACCAATGAGTGTGATCCTGAAAAGGCGATACTAAACAATTGATAATTTACTTTATCATATTCTTTTTTCAATTTCTTTATTCGTATATTTATTATTCATGCTTATAATTATTGGTCTTGTACTAAATATACATATTTTTATTTTTTCTCCAGTTGCGCCGTTTTTCATTAAAGTCCTCTCTTTATTTGCACTTTGCACTTAAAGCATCAATGGAACCTTAGAGTTTTTTTTTCGCTTTTCGCATTTGATAACATTGGGTATAACTACAAATACTCGGGATTTAAAACTCATACCATACTGGTTGTGTCTACATGAGCTATGTCAGCGGTTTTAGTCCATAGAATTCAATCACATTCCGAGAATCCACAATGAAGTTCCAGATGCTTTGGCCACTTTGGCATCAATGCTACATTATCCGAACAAGGCTTATGTGGACCCATTACAAATTCAGGTCCGAGATCAACATGCTTATTGTAAAATGGCAGAAGAGGAACTCAATGGTGAGCCGTGGTTCCATGATATTAAAGAGTATCTCAGAATGGGGGTATATCCGGCACAAGCCACAAGGGATCAAAAGAGAGCTATCAGACGATTGGCAAGTGGATTCTTCTTTAGCGGGGGAGTTTTGTATAAAAGGACCCCGGATCTCGGTTTGTTGAGATGTATAGATGCAAGGCAGGCTACAACAATTACGGCCGAAGTACATGCAGGAGTCTGTGGACCACACATGAGTGGGTATGTCCTAGCAAAGAAAATTCTTAGAGCAGGATATTACTGGCTTACTATGGAGCGAGATTGTATTAGCTTTGTGCGCAAATGTCATCAATGCCAGGTACATGGAGATTTTATCCATTCTCCACCATATGAGTTGCATACAATGTCGGCACCATGACCCTTCGTTGCTTGGGGTATGGATGTCATCAGGCCGATTGAGCTAGCAGCATCTAATGGGCACAGATTTATTCTGGTTGCCATCGACTATATTACTAAATGGGTTAAAGCGAAGACGTTCAAGTCGGTAACCAAAAAAGCAGTGGTTGATTTCGTACATGCAAACATCATTTGCCGGTTTGGGATTNGTTATATCAACCGAGGATGGCCAGAGCTTATAATAAGAAGGTGCGTCCACGAAAATTTGAAATCGGACAATTGGTATTGAGGCGCATCTGACCTCATTGGGCAGAAGCAAAAGGAAAGTTCGCTCCTAACTGGCAGGGGCCATTTGTTGTATCACGAGTGTTGTCCAACAGAGCATTATATTTAACAGATGTGGAAGGAAAATGCGTAGTAATGGCTATCAATTCCGATGCAGTCAAGAGATATTATGTATGATTTCTTTATCTTTATGTATCTGATTGTATTTGTCATATTTTGAAATTGAAATGATGAAGGCATTTTGTTTCGCTATCCAAATACTTTATCCATTGCAATCCCTTTGAGCCTTATTATATTTTCTTTCATATCCCTCTTTCGGAATCAATAACAAAATCAAAGATTGAACGGGAAAATCAAGTGAAGAAAACAAAAGAAGGAGGAAAAAGAAAAGAAGAAAAAGAATGGAAAAAAAAAAATGAAATGAATGAAAAAAGAAAAGAAAAAAAAAATTAAATGAATGAAAAAAGAAAAGAAAGAAAAGAAAAAAAAAAGAAGAAAATGGAAGAAGAGAAACATCGCAACAATGAAGCGATTTTATGATCTAAACTACGTTTTGACGTGATCCCGAAAGGGTACGTAGGCAGCCTCACTGAGGTTCAGTCACAACAGAAGGAAAGTCCAAGAATCCCCAAAGATTGAAACTGGGGCAGAAGTTATGTTTGTTACGGAAGATATGATTCCGAAAGTTGTAATTTTTGAACCCACGTTGGAAATTTTGAGCCTTTATACCTTTCTTTCTAAACCCATCCAAAGCCACATTACGGTCCAAAGAAAGACCTTCTAATCAATTTTAAGGAATGTCATTACAAGCAGGTGAAGTGAAGCATGTTATGGACAACACTCTGGTACCAGAAAATGAAAAAAATATAAAATGAGAGAGCCTTATAGGTGAAAACCCTCACGGGCACCGTAAGGCGATGTGAGTTGAGAGATATGAAAATGAGAGAGTCTTATTGGTGAAAACCCTCACGGGAACCATAAGGCGATTTTGAGTTGAGAGAAATGAAAATGAGAGAGTCTTATTGGTGAAAACCCTCACGGGCACCGTAAGGCGAAAGTGAGAAAGAAGTTTGTGATTGAAAGGCGGTGAAGCAAGCAAAGTTTGGGTTTTGTTGAAAATCGGGTGGTGAAATGAAGTTGGCAAAAGTGGCAATTGGCAGTTGTTGGTTGGACAGACTGGGTCGGTTAATCCAAATGCATGACATGATCAAAAGAATCAGCCTTCCCACTCAGATAAGTCCTGTCCTTTTTATTTTAAAAAAGAAGTATTTCTACCCTCAAAACTTCGAGGTCACTGCATTTCATTTTTCTTGGAATCTGTCTATAAGACATTGTCAGTCGAAGCTAACTACCAGCTTCTCAGTTATGTGGCACAATAAGATTGGGATTCATCAGAGGACAGTTGAAACAAGAAGGATATATGGTAATCAGATATTTGGAGAAAGAAGAAAGGGAAAGAAACACCAAATCAAAAACATGATGAAATACAGCTGGAAATTATGGCAAGGCAATACAAGTTCAAAAGAGCAAGATAGAGCAAGTTCAAATGTGGGAGCAAGGCCAACAAGAATGCCAGCAGCTAACCACCGTTTTATACTAACAAATTGTTCTTTGATTAGAACAGGGACAAAAGATTCAAATTCTTACTAATCACTTTAAAGTGAATGTGACCAATGTGGATAACAAGGGAGCACAAAAATTTTGGTAATCAGGCACCCACCTGGAAAATAAGGAAAGACAGTTCAAAAGAAAGCAACAATATGCGAAGGAATCCATTTTCACTCTCAGTAATCAGGCGCCCACCTGAAGAATAAGGGAAGTATAATCTTTAATTTTCAAATTGCAGTATGATAATATGCTGCACCCAGTTATAAAACTGGGGCAAAAATTTTCTTTGTTTTGTATGACGTAAGCAGGCGCCCACCTGAAAAACAAGGGAATACTTTTTCAAGCTCAGTAAGCAGGCGCCCACCTGAAAAACAAGGGAATACTTTTTCAAGCTCAGTAAGCAGGCGCCCACCTGAAAAACAAGGGAATACTTTTTAAGCACAGACATCAGGCGCCTACATGAAAAACAAGGGAATACTTTTTCAAGCTTAGCTATCAGGCGCCCACCTGAAGAATAAGGGAAGTATAGCACAATTTTATCGCAAGTTAATATTCAGTAATGTCATGTACCCAGTTATCAAACTGGGGAAGAAATTTTCTTTGTTTTGTATGACAAGCAGGCGCCCACCTGAAAAACAAAGGAATACTTCTTCAAGCTTAGCAATCAGGCGCCCACCTGAAGAATAAGGGAAGTATAGCACAATTTTATCGCAAGTTAATATTCAGTAATGTCATGCACCCAGTTATCAAACTAGGGCAGAAATTTTCTTTGTTTTGTATGAAAAGCAGGCGCCCACCTGAAGAATAAGGGAATGTATTTTTCAAAGTTCGCGAGCAGGCGCCCACCTGAAGAACAAGGGAATGTATTTTTCAAAGTTCGCAAGCAGGCACCCACCTGAAGAACAAGAGAATATCTTTTTCAAAGTTCGCAAGCAGGCGCCCACCTGAAGAATAAGGGAATGTATTTTTCAAAGTTCGCAAGCAGGCGCCCACCTGAAAAACAAGGGAATATATTTCAAGCCAGTTGTAAGCAGGCACCCACCTTAAGAACAAGGGAATACATCTCAATATCAACAAGCAGGCGCCCACCTGAAAAACAAGGGAATATAGTTCAAGCAAGTTGTAAGCAGGCACCCACCTGAAGAACAAGGGAACATGTTAGCAATAGCAAGCAGGAGCCCACCTGAAGAATAAGGGAATACTTTTCAAGCAATTATAAGCAGGAGTCCACCTGAAGAACGGACATAGTCAAAAGTCATATAGAAAGAATGCAAGATGCAAGATCAAGGCAATTCAAGAACACAAGATAGTAGACATTAGATAGGATTTTGTAAATCATAAAGCATAGCTTAGGCTAGCTTCTTTTATCTTTACAACGGTGTAATAAGGGGATCAGCAAGCAGTAACAACAACAACATCAATGAGATCACAGCTCCCGGTAGTCCCAACTACCAGACATTCCTGAACTACACTCACCTGATTCTTGTTTAGCCCATGATATGTAGGCAATCTCTGAAGGAGGATGCGGTCAAATTTTCAAAAATGCTTCACACGGAATATGCGAACGGACAAAAATCCCTCATTACTACTCACTTATCTTTGCACTGAAACTCTGCGTGTTCCCGAGCAAAGAGGGGCAGCTGTGAGCACGTGATTTTTTCCCTAAGCAAATTATTCCCAAATTAAGCAAAATGATTTTTAAATAATTTTTTGACATTTTATGTTAATTGTGTGCATAATAATAATCCATACAAAATAGTAGAAATATCAGGATTTTATTTTACAATTTTTGTGATTTTTTAGAAACAAATTAAAGAAAATCAAAATAGCATTTATTTGGAAAATACTATAAAAAATAGAAATTAATTACTTTTAAAATTATCAAAAATCAAAAAAATAGAAGAAAAAGAGAAATACAAGAAAAAAAATATGAAAGGAAATAAAATACAAAAGGAAAATACAAAAATACAAAAATACAAGAAAGGAATACAAAATACAAAAATACAATAAAGGAAAACAAATACAAAAATACATAAATATATATTGGGCCAAATCAGTGGCAAAAAAAAATCAAAATCCCTAAATAATAACCGCCCAGGCCCAAAGGAATGGCACCCGGTTTGCCTAGTCCAAGCTAAAATGACCCCGTTTAGGTGTAGCTAAATCCGGACCGTTGAAGTCTTTTGATCAAACGGCTAGAAATGCTGGCCATCTAATAAATCAAACGATGTCGTATAGTAAAGTCAATCTGAACCGTTGGTTTATTAGATCCAACGGTCTCAGTTTCTTAAAGGGTTTTAAATACACAAAAAACGTTACACCCCTTCATTTCACATTCTCCTTCTTCATAAGCCAACCCTAGCCGCCTTCTTCCNTCAGCCCATCTAACTAGCTTTCTTCTAATAAACCCAGAAACCCTCGAATCTTTCAAAACGAACATTTTTCCAAGAACCACTCTGAGACACCCCGGAACATCCAGCCTGAGAATCTTTTCAATAAAAAGAGACTCAACAGTGTGCCTGAGAACAGAAACCCCAAGAAATGACATCCAGAGTTTCAAAGATTCTGGAAAATCAAGAAAAATGAAGAAAAGGAAAAAACAGAAGAAAGAAAGAAAAGAAAAGAAAATAAAAGAAGGAAAAAGTGAAGCTAAGTGTCTAAATCCCTTTTCTTTGTTTTTGATTTACTTGTGCTTAGGATTGCATGACTACGATTTCCCTTCTCTGAGTAATTCTTGATAAAAATCGTAGGTTTTGCTGTTCATATTGTCATACTTAGATTTTTAGGGCTTTTAATTGTTAAAACCTGATTAGTAG
>MU687346.1:5870-63736 GCA_026770625.1 Nicotiana glauca
TGTGTGTAATAATAAATTTGAAATAGCTACTCCTATAGTCGGTTTGGTTCGATTTTTTTCTGATTAAAACCAAAACCAAACCAATACCTGTTCCAACATCTATGGCTATTCTGAAATGTTGCAAAGCTTTTCAGAAACGGTACCAAATGGGCTATAAATATTCCTTCAATCCTAGAATTTTGACTTACTAAACTTTCTAATAATCTTCTTCTTCTGCACAATATCTTCCAGTGTGTTTTACTACCACTGAGTGGTTCACCATCACCGGAGTTTTTGGTACCATACGCTGGTGAGTTAAATCATTCTATCCTGGGAGGATATATTTCATAACTTCGGGTACTTGAGAGAAATAATTTCCTTAAGGACACACTGTGTATTCAGTGGGCTCGACTTTTTCCTATACTATTTTGAGAATTTATTTTGACGTTCTAGTTCTACTAACTTCTTGTTTCTATTTTTAAAAAGTTTAATCTTTTATTGATTTTACGGCAATACAGATTGGTTAACACTAATTAATACTCCCTCCGGTCCATAATAAGTGTCTCTTTTATTTTTAGCACGCCCATTAAGAAAATACTAAATCCTATACAAAATTATCTAGTATGACTAAACTACCCTTATTAAATATTGGGCACATGATTATAGTGGCATTTATTGCCCTTCTGCACATAAGGGTAAAAGAGTAAAAACAAATTAAATGTTTTCTTGATTACCTAATTAGACACTTATTTTAGACCAAAATCAAAAAGTAAAAGAGACACTTATTATGGACCGGAGGAAGTAACATGTTTGTCAAATTACAGCGTTTAAAAATCAATAAATAGCGAAGCAAGAATTGTAGAGTATTAAAGTCTAATGACTAGACGTTGGAGAGTCTGGAAATCTTGAAACTATCTTATACATTGCATGTAACAAAAGAAAGGCACAGGTAGTCGACATGTCCTTTATGAAGTTTTCTGTTTAAATTCCACCTAAGGCAAAATATTAGGTGATATTTTCTGTTGCATATTTTTAAGTTAGGTAAATAGAGTTATTAAATACATGGGGTTAATATGAGATAGTAATATATATTTTCTAAAATTAATCGAGATGCGTACAAAGTGGTGAACACCATAGGTATCAAAATAAAAAAGAAGAGGCCGAGAAGTCCTCTTGTACTTTGTGTCATTACTCCTTGGCAAGCCATTGAAATCCATTTTTCGGAATTTGAAATATTTATCTAGTAATAAATTTCTTACAGGATATTTGCATTCACTTGGACTACTGTGTATTCTTTTCGGTCCAAAATAAGTGATTTTTTTGTTGTTTTCATACAAATTAAGAAATTTATTTTTTAGCATTAATTAGCAATGAAATTGACCGTATTAACCTTTGATATCTCTTCACATAAATACTCCTAACACATACTCCAATACTATTTACTCCAAGGGCAATGTAGGAAAAAAAAGAATTAATTCATTCTAGAAATATGAAAAAATCACTTATTTTGGACCAAAAAAAAATGTTAAAAAATTACTTATTTTGGACCGGAGGGAGTATGTTTTATACAACCTGTTCACAAAACATATGAATGACACAACCCAACTAAATAGCTCATTCAATTCATGTTAAGTAAACAATTAGCCGGCTTAAATTATTAAAGAACGCTAGTATTTAGTAGAGTAATTAAATAACTCCAATTGGTTTTCTAGCTGGAGGCTTCATTAATTTTCTGTACAATGAAACTAAAAAGGGAAAACTAACCTAAATTGTGGGTGTGAGATATCGAGTTTATGACATTCAACCTAATTACAAGTACTTCTATTAGTACTAGCTAGAGTAATTTAGATATGAGAAATTTAGTGCATATACAATTATAAGAGAGACAAACAAGTAAAAACTCCTTCTATCTTAGCCTTGATTATTTTGAAATTATGATTTTTTGTACATTGATCAGGTCTCAAAATAGATACCGATTATCGGGCGAGAAAGAAAGAGAGAAATTGTACTTGTATGTGGATTTGAAAATCGTAAATGTTGGACAGAAGAGTAAAGGCGCTTTTATGTATATCTAGGGTTTTAGGTAAAACTTTCTTTAATGGATTTTTCCATTGTTATGAATATAAAGGAAAGCTCCTTCACAAGTCGCAATGAACTTCAGTTTCGTAGTTAAACATCGTTAAGGAAGGAGAATGAGACGGAGGACCGTCCTACTCATCACATGGTGGGTCCATGTCAACTTAGTACTGGGTCCCACTATGGCTATCCATGTGCTTAACAAAATGATAATTAGGGATGCCGAACGGGTGGGTCGGGTCGGATACGGATAAAAAGGAGGTTAAACTGCAGCTAATATGGATATTCACATTTATCCATGACTTCTTAAATAAGATCACTTTTGGAAGAATTTCTGGTCTCCCAAACTTGAGTAACTCCTGATTTGAGTCTTTACAAAAATAGAATTTAAACCCATTAGTTGTTCATTGATTATTCATTTTTTAAGTGGATAATATGGTTGTTATCCATATTTGACCTGTTTTTAAAAAGTTCATTATGTAACCCGTTTTTTAATGGATAATATGTGTGGATAACTGTTTTTTCTTTTAACCATTTTGTCACTATTAATGAGAATTTATACAAAACTTTAAAAAATACTTTTTGATATTAAAATAAACAGAGTCTTCATATAACAAACTTATGGATCCAGACGAGTTGCATAAGGAAGCAATCCACTTTAATCTTGCATGATTGCGCAATTTAATTCCACTAGAAGAGCGAGCACTATAATAACTTTGTTGAATAGTAAAGTGCTACACTTTTCATCTAAATTAATCTATTACTACAGATTACTCAATAGTTAACAATCTTTAACCACAGTGTAAAGAGATGTCACAGTACTTTGCCTAGCCACATGGTAGGACACCAACTTTTGACAACCCCAAGCAAATTTGTGGTATTAATGGAAAGCTAAGCTAGGTAATTAGCTAGGTTTTGTGATGAAGGACGGTTATTAGGGTTATTAATTGCAAAAAGAAAAGTACCATTCACATATATATAAGGACAGCGATATCATCTTTTGGAAAGCAAAAATTCATGTTACTATCCAGAAACAGCCAGACATGTTCTTGTGCTTTATATAAATGTGAAACTTCTTTTTACTCTTTCTACATTCATTTCTGATTTTCAGTATCTTCCATTACAAAATTATACTACTCCCTTGGTCCCAATTTATGTGGCGAAGTACAAATTTTATTTTAAAAAATTTATATCTGATTTCGCGGTGAAAAATTAAGGAGTTTGGCTCTCGAAATGCGAGATCCGTCACATAAATTGGGACAGGGGAATTACTTCTAATTTCTCCAGCCTACTCCTCGTTATCGTTTTGGATCTAGCTTTAACCATTTCATGGAGAAAGGACAAAATTAGCTTTATCTATTCGTGTAGGTAGGCTTTAGCTGTCACAAATAAGAAATTAAGCATGTATAGTAACTCCTCCTTATAATAATAATAAGTAAATTATCTTTCTGTAAATGCATGTTTTTTTAGTCGGTTTTGGAGTAAGCATGAGTTACTGGAGCTCATAGACAGTGATATACGACAATAGGTAATTTTTATCTAATCGCTTTCAAATATTCTAGCAGTGTAAAATTATTACTGACTTCTAAAAAAAGTTATAAAAATAACATTCATTTTGTACGAATTGTCAATATAAAGAAACTTTTACCAAAAAAATTGTATGTTTATTTAACTTTTTCTCGCATTACCATCTTTTCTTTCTATATAGTATTGCAAAAAGGAAAATTAAACCCCTCATCGTAGGAGTTCTGAGTATTGTGTAATAATTCAAGTAATTGATTGTACATTGTAGTATATTATAGAGGTGGTTAAGGCAATTGTATAGGGGGTTCCCAGATTCACACCTCTATTTCTTTTTATCCGAATGGAATGTCTTCTGTTGTTTTTATAAAGAGGTCAGGTATAGCCCCCTCTATTGTTGTACCTCTTTTGATATAATACTCAGAAATCTTATGGATATAATTTATAAAAAAATAAAATGAAAAGACATGTAAACCATTAGAAGACTGAGTTGGTGAATGATGAGGTAAATATTTGGGCGCCCCTTTTAACTTGTAGCCGCTTTGTCTTTCTATTTGTACCCGTACCCACTTTTTAAAAAACTTCAGCTTCCCTTTCTCCTACCATTTTCCGCCTCTTCTTCTTCTTCTTCTTCTTCTTCTTCAATACCACAGTTCTTGCTCTTCACTGTAGTTAGTGTTTGAGATAAGCCTTTACGAATAGAATATGAGATTGGAACTTGCTAGTTTCATGCTTTGCGGTAACTGAAGAAGATAGATTTTCTGGATTTAGCTTTGCACGATATGTAAGCGCCAGATTTTCATTGACCATTCTAACAAATTTTAACGGAAAATAATATGTAGCTACTTAAACATGATATTTCAAGACTATCTGCCAAAAATTGCTAGATATTTCCATGTACTTCCTTTGATGAATGTACAAGAAATAGTACAAGAAACAAAGACAAAAACTTCAGCTCTAGAGCTGAAGTTTCCTAGTTACAACATACAAACTTCAGCTCTAGAGCTGAAGTTTCTATTTTATAACTGGCAAACTTCAGCCGTAGAGCTGAAGTTTTCCGGTTACAAAGACAAAAACTTCAGCTCTAGAGCTGAAGTTTTCCAGTACAAAAGAAAAACTTCAGCTGGAAAACTGCTTAAGTTTTTATTTTATAACTGGAAAACTTAAGCTATAGAGCTTAAGTTTTTATTTTATAACTGGAAAACTTTTCCGGTTACAAAGACAAAAACTTCAGCTGAAGTTTTCCAGTACAAAAGAAAAATGTGAAAAAGCGGATACGCTTGCAATTTTTTTTGCAAAGCGAGCACAAGTTAAAATGTGACACAAAAAACGGGTATAGATGCAAATGCCCCAATGATGAGTCAATAACCCTGATAAGGGCATGCTCCATTCAAGGAGAACATGGACTTATACTTTTCGGCCCAAACTATGTTTTTGTGCTGTCTCGTAACAGGGCCTTGAGGTTGGTATGATAACACTGAAAGACAGAGACAGGAATTATACTTAATCACATTCTTAACATTTAAATTAATTGACCACCTATCTATACAGGAGCTTGATAGGGCTGCTAAATTCTTTGGCAAGTTTAATGTTTGTTACCATCTATCCACATCACCAACAAAGTACTACTAACAATCATTAGTTGGACAGAAACTGCTAGTAGTCTAGAAACTCCGTTTTAAATGGTTAAGACCTTGTAAGTGATTACCAGTAACAAAATTCAATTCCAGGGAACAGAAAACGTACTTGGTCTCTCCTAACTACCTTGATAAATGTTTACTTGTTTGTACGACCGAGTTCATTTTCCAAGGAAACGCAGGAGATTATAGCAAATAAACGAACTACTGTAATGATTCGCTGAAAACTATTACAAGGCCAAAAGCAACGTTTATAAGATCCCTTACTCAGCATCCTGAAGATGTTTAGATACCTTTTCCTCATCTAACAATATAAATTAATGTATTATTTAATTAAAACTAGAAATAGCAATGATTCACCAAATGAAATGAATTCGAAGTGATATTATTAAAGAGAAGATATGGGTGACTAGGACCTGGCAATGCCTAAATTCTGCACCAACGTTCATATTTATCTCCAGCTTCATTTTCAGGTCAAACTAAAAAACTGCAACTATGAGATGCGATCAGCATTCAAGTTCTTTGGGTTTGCTACTTAGACCTGTCAAACTAGGTGAAAATATGCTTCAAAGAATAGGTCCAAGTCAATCTTACATGCTTTATTACAATCAAAATTGTAATCATAATAAAACTTAAAAAGAAGTGCAATCAGGTTCATAAAACTATTGCAAAAATCAAAACAGATATAAACCAGAGGTACAATCCGATGAAAAGCAGGTCTGTTCATACTCATGCCTAACTTCTAATTGTAGAATCGGAAGCTTCTGAATGACGGCCAAAAGAACTGATGTGAAAAAACTGAAATTACCTGACCTGCGAAGGTGAGCAAAGTAAACCAGATGCATCTGCTCCTACAACTGCAAGATCGCAAACAGTACAAAGCTGTCCTTGCTGGGCTGGAACAAAATGAGTAGCACAATAAGGGCAAGTGACATCCTTCTGGCCTCTGTATATGGGGATATATGTTGCGCCACAGACCACAAACGGATTTCTGAAGTCATAATTCAACTGTGTAGCATCTCTCATATTTTTCTCAGCTTGTTGCAGAACCTGGCGGGCTATTTTGGCTTGGCTTTCATTGGTTGGATTTGTCTCCAAGAGTCTTCTAGCAAAGTTAGCCGCTGGGCTAAGATTGCCTGCCTTAAAGCAGACAGACATAGCATTCTGTAATGCAAGTCTCAAGTGCGGAAGCTGCAGATTACAGTGTGTAAAGTAGGCAGCCAACTCCTGTTGACGAACAGGATTATCTTTTAATTCTTTCCTCTTAAGCTCCATCTGCAAACCCAAAACGTACTCCTTCACTATGATAATCAATTCCTTAACCTCATCCACCTCTCGCCTTGAATCAACCACAATCAGGGGAATAGTGTGAAGAATGCTCAGGAATAATCTAAGCGCATCAGAAAATTTCCCAGCAGTTGTGGCCCTATAACCAGCTTTAAGTTTTTCTTCCAGCTGACCGAAATTGAAGACGAGAGCAGGTGGACCTCGCACATTGGGACTAGCTGACTCACTCCAACCTCTCTCAATTGCAAAAGAGATAACTGGTGCCGAGGAAAAGGCACGTAGATGTGTGTGGCTTCCCATATGTAGATCAGCAAACAATTGCTTTAAAGGAGAGAAATTCTTAATCCCTAGTTGCCGGCTCAGTAACCGCATAGCAGTGTCGAAATTGCCAGCAGCTGCATGTTCAGCAGCAAGAGATGATTTTTGGACCCAAATCTGGCTCACAGGCATGCCAGGGGTTGGGGTAACAAAAACAGAGGAGCGAGCATTTGATGCAGTTTTTGGTGTGTCAGTATCAGGTGGCAGATCCAGATCCTCAAGATCCCATCCTACTTCCTCGTCATTTTCTTCTTGTCCATCCTCGTCCTCAAGCACCATACTGATATCCCCGTTCTGCAGATTTTCCACCTCACCTATATCCAGTGACTCACCCCAATTAGCATCTGCAGCCTCTTCATACTCCTCATGTCCACCCCTGACTGTAGCATCCAGACCACCTTCAAATATCCCTTTTGTCACCATCAATAGAGGCCAGTCTCCCCCACCCAAGATAGGAGTTGGGGGCAGCAGCAGAGATGCTTTTTTCTCCTTTGGTAATGATGGAACATTATCACCCAGTTTTTCTGCAAGACGCTTGGCAATATCCGTGAGCCCATGGGTTGTAGCTGTGATATATGCAAGGGGCAAATGACCAGCATCTTCCAAAATCTTAACACGCTCACGAACATCACCAAGGTACAAGGCATCGTGGAATTGACCCATAACTTCATTTTTTGCGTCAGCAATTTTCATCATTTTTGATAACTTAGCAAGGTTTCCTGTTATTAGATAAAGGAAAGAGAGCCTCTCAAAGTTCTTCGTCTTCTGATAGGCGTATTCAACAATACCTGCATTACCCTGCCGAAGGGCCTCCACCCCAAGCCTATACCATTGATCTTTCCGATCAAGCTTCTTTGCAGACTCAAGAGCTATCTCAATGTTCCCACTTTCAAGTGCTAAGTTGAACCGAGTAAGCTCATCCTTCACAAAATGAAGGGCAACCTCAGGAAAACCCTTCTGCTGCAAATAGGCAATCATGGCTTGACCACAAAGCTCGGAGTTTCTTATCATACTCATAACCTGGTCATATCTCTTTTTAAGAAGGGCTAGCTTGAATATGTATTCAGTTGAATCAATAATGATAGGACGGGTTTTCCCATCTCGATCCAAGCAAAAGATAGTGTTCCCATATATCTTAGTAATGTAGACTGGGACGTCTAAGGTTTTGATGATTCCACTGTCTCCATTGGGAAGACAATACTTGATGTGGGTGAGAGTTGTATATATGAAGACCCCATTGTCATCCCAGGCACCACTCTTGACACGAATTGTCTCGTGAAGAGTGCAACGGTGCACAAGCTTCTTATCGGCTATTACTATGGAATGCTTGCTAAGCAAAGCGACACTTTCCATGTCCGATGACCAAACAACATATCTGATGAAAGGAGTCTGAAGCTCTCCAAGAACAATTCTCTGCTGGAGATCGAAGACAACAACTCTGTCCTCTGCCCTGCATAGTAAGTTTCCAGTGCCGGCATAAAATATAGCATCAGTAACAGTAGGAAGAAGGCTTTTCTTAACAATCTCATTTTTCAGATTTTTGACCAGGACTTGGTTGGTGCTCTTCTCAAGCACTGCAAACCTGTTACGAGCAACAAACACTGCTGATCCACCAGTTCCCCTTTTTGCATCTTGAGCAGTATCACCCCTACCATAACTGTCTTTAGGAATGATGTACAGTTCGTAGGAACCCCCATCCACATCTGAACAGATCAAAACAGCATTTTCAGTAGGACTGTAAGATAGCGTGCGTGGACCTTGGTTCAGACTGTTTGAACCAGGTCTTCTAATTGGTATCAACTGATTCTCCTTCTGAGTTGAGTACTCGTACACACGGAGAAAACGATCCTTCACATAAAACAAAGAATCACTGCTCACAGAAAAAGCAGGGCGTTCTCTCTCTAACTTGAACACTATCATCCCACTGTCATGACCAGCTGCTAGAAGATTCATCTCAGGATGAGCTGCAAGGATCCAGAATCTGTCATGCTCCCTGCGGAAAGTCTGAAGACCAGTTCTCTTTGTAGCATCCCACACTCGAATGCTCTTATCCTCTGAATTTGAAACAATAATATCTTGCTTCGCATGGAACTGAACACATGATACATTGTTCATATGGCCTCTCAAAGTGTCCACCTCCCAAGCCTTTGTATCTGCAAATATCAAACACAGTTAGCAACATATAATCTCAACCTGATGACCTGAAAAAATTAATATCAACAAACGCATTAAATTATTCATGGTTCTACCAGCTGACAGCCTAATCCAAGCTGAAGCAGCACTTGTTTTCCATCAATTTAATTCGAGGTGAACATTCCTCTCCAAGAAAAAAAGAAAAACTTGGGGTTACATCTATGATATATCGTTCTACATAAAACAATTAAGAAGCAACATTTGTCCCTTTATGGGTACCAAGAAACTACAGCTCAGCATAAAGAGACAGTTTCAACTGAATAAGGAGTCCCTAGCTGACAAGCTTTATCAAAAATCCTATTTCTCTGGCCAAGTGGACAACCAAAAACCTCTTCTTACAGCTAGATCGATATACAACGGTGAAATATGTCAAATAGCACAAAACTGTTAAATTTATGTTTACAACCAATTGAGAAAATTTGGTGCTAAATGTTCAACAGACATGTGAGAAAGCTTTTATAGCAGGAGTAAAAAATACTTTAAGATTTCAGAACATACCATTCATCCGCCAGATTTTCACCTGGCGATCATCCGCACCAGATACGATCAGGGGCAGCGTAGGATGGAACGAAGCCCAGTTAACCCCTCGATCGTGACCCTCCAAGACATATTTCACAACAGCATCTACTCCACCAAAGAAGTCTGTGTTCATCTGGCTCAAGCGCAAGATGTCATCAGCAGGAGAAACAGTTTTCTTCCTTAGGGCACCAATATCCCAGACCCGAACAGTCTGATCCAATGACGCAGAAACAACTAAGTCCTCTTTGGGATGAAATAAGGCACACATCACATAATGGTTGTGCCCAGTCAAGACAGAAATACAAGTGCGAGATTGCCAGTTCCATATCCTGATTGTCTGATCATCACTTGCACTGACAATCCATGGATATTCATGATGGAATTGAACGGTACGGATATAATCAAGATGTCCAAGAAGGGTAAATAAGCACCGATGCAGCTTATAATTCCAGACTTTTATCTTGTAGTCATCTCCTGCAGTTAACAATGTTTAAATATACTGAGAAGAGTCCAGCACAGAATTTCCATTAGGCAAGTGCACAAAGACATTAGCTTTAAAACGTTTACACGTAAATCAAAGATGACAACAATGACTTGCAATTCTGTTAAACTAATGCCTTGAATCTTCATTTATTTACTTATTCGCTTTAACAATGACAGTTAAATTTATTGCCCCAGCGGCAGTCGCAGCACTTTATAAAAGATTTCACATCATAAAGTTCACTAATCATCAATACTAATATGGATGTAATAGCATTGAGCCTTGAATGCAAAGAGGAGTCCACAATTCCTTCAGATTTTGACAATGTATCTTGATTTTTCTTTTTGGCACTAATCTAAAATATCTCTTGCGTAAATCAATCCACTTGAGACTTCTGTCAAAAAAGTATTAAAATGCCCAAATTTCTTACGACGCTCAACGATGGACCAAAATAAGTTAGATCACATTACATTTTCTATTATTCAAGGGGCATTCCACCTGATCTGGGATGCACAATACAAAAAAAGAGTAATATAACTATACATCATGCAAATCTAATTCAGATGCATAGGAAAAAATAATGTGAATGATATTCCTAGCCGACACCATTGATCACAAAGATCAAATTAAAAAATTCCAATATTCAATTTCACTAATTCAGCAAAGGTAGCATTTTGATTTCTACATATGAATTCATCGACACATATCAGTAGATCCACACTCTATCACACTATCATGAAATCAGTAGCACCAATTAACAGCTATGTAACAGTACATTTAAAAAAAAGGAAAAGGAAAAGTAATGAAATCAAACCTCCGGATACAAAGAGAGGCTGAGATTTGTGAAAATGAACGCCGCGAACAGGGCCATCGTGCTCATCGAATCGATCAATGAGAGTTCCCATACGGTAATCCCAAAGCTGGATCACACCGCTATGAAGACTAGCTAAGATCCATGGCCTTTTGGTATGAAAACTGAGTCCTTTGACTCGATTACTCTTCGTTTCGAACTTCGTCAACATCTTTCAAACAATTCCCCTATATCTACACACAACACAATCACGGTAATCAATTTTGTTGTTATGTATTTGAAACCCTAACTGAATTTTTGAGATCAAATTCAACTCAGATCTAAAATGAAGAGTGCATTTTGTATGAAGATCGGCGAAGGGAGAAAAGGGGAGAGTGCGGATGTTAAGGGCAGTTGTCGCTGTGTGTGTGTGTGTGTGTGTTAAGTGTGCGTTAAAGAAATTGGGGAAGAGAAAGGTGCGTAGATCGGAAGTTTCATTGACAGAGAAATAATATATATTGAAATCGAAATTAAACTCGATTGCTGGTGGATCTACTCGATATTTGATTGGTTGAATGACGGATCCGAGCTGTAAGATCCATTTTTACTACGAAAAGAAAAATAGTAACCTTTTTACTATATTTGATTTATTTTTGCTTCATTTATAAACTTTTTTAGTGTAAAAGTAATCAGTTAATAGTATGATTTATGAGAATTGAGAGAGGAGTATAATTGTAGCTTCAGTTCCGTCAAATTTTATGTAGTAATTAAATTCACATTTTCTTATAAATCAGTTTTATTTATTTATTTATTTATTTATTCTCTTTACATGAAATTTATTTCTAATATCTATCACATTTTGCTACTTTTTAATGAATAAAACATAGAAAAATCCTTAACTTTTCTTTCCCTTCTTACTATATCAAAGAGCTTAGCTATTAGAGAAGACAAATCTCTTGATTTTTGCCCCTTCGAGTTTAAGAATAGACACTTTTTCTTACTTCATTGTGTAATTTTTTATCTTAATAATTCTTATTTTCTATAATTGTCTCAACCAAAAAAAAAAGAAAAAAGAATAAGCACATATAAATTTTAGAAGAATTAATCCAAAAAGCAGTCCACCTAATCTCTTAAACTAAAAATAGCCAGCGAATATATAAAATGAGTATACACAATTGAGTATCGTCAATGTATAACTTATGTATACCAGCTAGTAAAAATAAATATTGAATCTGGCCGGCTATTTGTATAAAGCATCTATATCTATATATTAATAAAATGAGAGGATAAAGCCCTCTCCTTAAGCCAAGTGGCATCATAAAAAAAAAGCCACATGGCATAATTAGTTACTAATTAGTTTTTTAGTTAATAATTAGTTATTACCTATTACATTTAAATTTATATAACTATAAAATGAAAATTCTATATATTAATTCGATAAACAATAATTTTGGTTGTGGAAGACAGAAATCATACAAGTTTATCCAAAGTTTGATCTTTGATGTTCGATCTTAAATCATTACATGAATTCATTTGTCAGATAAAATTTCTAGCCAGAGAAAGCAAATAATTTCGTGGAATTTGTTGTGAAAATTAAGTTCAGTTTGCATTTGCTTAGATTTATATTCCAGAGAACCAATAAAATTTGTTGTTACTTTCATTAACTAATAACATATTATTTTTGATCACTTTTCATTACCATTTCAAGTAATATTTCTTATTATTTTTTAATTTTATAATTTTCCGCGCATCGTGCGAGTACGGATTCTATATATAATAAAAGGAGAGGCAAAAGCACATTATTAATACAAGTGGCATAACCACAAAAAGCCAAGTGGCAATATTAAGACAAAATAAACTAACTTTTTAACTAAAAAAAAACTTCTTAAATTTTGAATTAATTGGTTACTCTATTTGAATTAATAAATATAGTTATATTATAATTAGCTATATTAAAAAATAAAAATATAAAAAAAATAACTACTCATTCAAATTAGGGAGTAGTTTCACTTTGGAGTTTTAAGTTATCTTAAAATTAAAAATTAAAAAAAAAATTGCTACAATAAAAAAACAAAAATATTAATAATTAAAAGTGGCATTATTAAGACAAAATAAACTACATTTTAACAAAAAAGTCTTCTTAAATTTTTTAATTAATTGGTTACTTTATTTGAATTATAAATATAGATATCATATAATTAGCTATATTAAAAATAGGAAAGTATAAATAAATAAAACTAACTACTCAATAAGACGCCGAGTATTGATTTAAAATTATTTTAAATATAAAACAAAAAAAAAATTGCCAATTCAAATTTGGGAGTAGTTTCAAGTTGGAGTTTTATGAATAAAACTACTTTTCTAATTTTTTTGAATTAATTTGTTACTCTATTTGAATTAATAAATATAGATATCTTATAATTAGCTATAAAAAATGAAAAAAAATTACTCATTCAAATTGGGGAGTAGTTTCAAGTTGGAGTTTTAAGAATATATTAAATAAAAAAATAAATAAAAAAATATAAAATTAGCCATAATAAAATAATGGAAATATATAAATAAAAGAAATACCTATTCAAATTTAGGAGTAGTTTCAAGTTGGAGATATTTTAAAATAAAAAACAAACAAAAAAAAAGAAGATAACTTTCAATTCAAATGAAAACTATAAGAAGTCAAATGCCATTGTTAAGATAAAATATTTTTCAAGTGGCATTTTTTAACCTGGGAGTAGTTTCAAGTTGAAGTATTAAAATTATTTTAATATAAAAAAACTAAAACTAGGAAAAAATTTAAATTAGCTACAGTAAAAACAGAAATATTAAAAAATAAAACAAAAAAATACTACATACTCAAGTTGGGGAGTAGTTTTGGTTACTCTCTTTCTAACTATAAAACTTTCAATCTTAATTTTTAATTAACTGATTACTCTATTTAAATTATAAATACATATTTTATAATTAGCTATAATAAAAAAAAAGAAAAATAAAAAAACCCATTCAAATTGGAAAGTAGTTTCAAGTTTGGAGTTATACAAATATTTTAAAATAAAATAAAATAAATTAGCTATAATAAAAAATATGACTTTATTTAAATTTTTAATAAACTACAAAATTTAAAAACTAATCAAATAAGTATTACAGTAGAAAGGAATGTATGAAAATAGGGGATACAGATAATTTCATGATATTTATATTTTAAATAAATTAAAAAATAAAAGATAAATAGATAATACTCAAGAAAATTATCAATAGTTCTAAGTACTTGCTAATTCAATAATAAAAATAAAAATAATCAAAAATTTTATTTGATTACTATATGATGTGTATCTTTTAATTATGTATAGATTGTGTTATATTTCTGCACACTATATTAAATAATAAAACACAACTAATATTTATTAAGTCAATATGATATATTAGATCATAATTTATAAGGTTAATATTTTCTCAAATTATCCGCGCATCGCGCGGGCTCTTATACTAGTATTAATAAAAGGAGAGGATAAAGCCCTCTCCTTAAGCCAAGTGGCATCATAAAGAAAAAAAGCCACATGGCATAATTAGTTACTAATTAGTTTTTTAGTTAATAATTAGTTATTACCTATTACATTTAAATTTATATAACTATAAAAATAAAAATAATAAAAAATAAAAAACTACCATATATATAAATATATGTGTGTGTGTGTGTGTGTGTATAATCGAAAATATAAATATATAAAAAATAACTATCCATTCGAATTGGGTGGGAGTAGTTTCAAGTTGGAGTGTTAAAATTATTTTAAAATAAAAAAATAAAAATAAAGAAAAATAAAAAATTAACTATAATAAGAAAAACGGAAAAAGAAGAAGAAAAACTACCATTCAAATCGGTAAGTAGTTTTAAGTTGGAGTTTTAAAATAATAAAATAAAATTAAAAAAATAAAAATTACCATTTCAAATTGGGGAGTAGTTTCAAGTTGGAGTTTATAATTGTTTTAAAATAAAAAATAAAAATAAAGCAATAAAAAACTTTTAATTCAAATTGTGGAGTAGTTTTTTTCTAATATTCTATATTCTATATATCTTCTATATATTATTAAAAGGAGAGAATAAAACCCTCTCCTTATGCCAAGTGGTAGCCTACAAAAAAATCTTATGAAATAATTAGTTAATAACAAAGAAATTATCTATTGAAAATTAACAAAAAAATTAACTACCTAAATTAACTACTAAAACATGGGGAGATTTGGTTTAGGTTAGTTAATTTCTTTATTTAATTTTTAACATCATTTTATTTTTTATTTTTTGAATAAAAAGTATATCAACTCATTAAAATTCAAACAATATTATTGAGAAAAATATAATAAAATTTAAAATAAAAAATATATGTTTTCAAGAGTAATAAAATGTATATCTTCTATTATATTACAAAAAAACAGCAGACAAAAATTTTAAACAAGTAATATGATAATAATCTATCTATATATTATTAAAAGCCAAAGAAAAAGGCATCATATTAATACAAGTGGTGACCTAGATAAAAGCCGCATGACATAATTAGTTAATAACAAAAAAATTATTTATTGAAAATTAACAAAGAAATTAACTAATCAAATATTAATGAGAGTTGGGTATATCGTATTGACAAATAAAATGATAATTAAAATTTATTAAAGCAATACGGTCTAATAGTATCAAACAAGAATGATTATAATTTATATTTATTTATTTTTAATATTGACCGCGCATCGCGCGGGTATTACTACTAGTTTAGTTCAAAATACAAAACAAGTAAAGCTTTTTGTTCCAAAAGGCGACAGAGACTAGGACCCATGGGCTGCTGTTGAGTTTAGTCCTCTCGTGTCGTTAGTCCAGAATTTGAAGGTGAACTTGGCAGACTATGGCATTGGACCCAAAAATAAGAAAACGCGATACTTGTCCAATGGGCTGATTTAGGACATGCACTAACTTAGCCCATCCAGGACTAAATGAGGTTTTTTCAAGTAAAAAACTGCACAGGCCGTCCTATTTGGTCGCCCCCATTTAACATATATCTATTCTTACTAAAAGTTTTAACTTATATCTATTATTTAAACAACTTCAGTCCCCTTTCTCCTCCTCCTCCTCCTTCTTCTTCTACTTCTTCTTCTTCTTCTTCTATTTTTTGCTGCTGTTGGTGCTGCTATAAAACTTTAGTTCATAGGATGATTGTCATAAGTATATTTATCAGATTATTTAAATATAAATTTTAAATTATTACGTAAGTTAGTACACAGTACATTATAAATCACATAAAACAATGTGAAGACTTCTTCGTGTATGGATATACATAAATCTTAACAATGTGGACAAAAGTTTGGAAGATGTTGATCTAAATACTCGATCTCTATCTTTCATGAACAACAGAAACTATTTTCATAAATAGCAGAAACTGTTTCAGATTTGGGAGCAAGCGTACGTTGTAGTAGTTTACTGGTTTTTGGATGAGATTATTCATCTGCTTTGTGTTTTACAACAATTTACTGTAATTAGTTCCTGGTTTTGGTTCTTGGAAGGTCAGCGTAAAAGGGGAGAGAATTTAAATTCAGTAAAAAAAAATTCAGCTTATATAATGTTGAAGTTTTTACAAATGAACTAAATAACTTCAGCATCTTCTGCTGAAGTTTTTGAAAAAGCTTATCCAGGACAGAAAAAACTTCAGCTTATTTAGGGCTGAAGTTTTTACAAATGAACTAAATAACTTCAGCATCTTCTGTTGAAGTTTTTGAAAAATCGTTATGACAAAACTAATGAATCCGGGACAAAAAAACTTCAGCTATTTTAGTGCTGAAATTTTTACAAATGAACTAAATAACTTCAGCATCTTATCCAGGACAAAAAAACTTCAGCGTGAAGTTTTGCTCGTCTATTAGAATGCCGAAGTTTTGCGTGATTGCCTTTGCTACTTCAGCCCCGTATGCTGAAGTTACGCAAAAAAGTGGGTACACTTATAATTATTTTTACAAAGCGGCACAAGTTAAAACGTGATCCAAAAAGCGGGCATAGATGCAAATCCCCCTTTTTTCAACACATTAGAAATTATTTTTTTCATGTAATTTAAAAATATTAAGTCATTTTGCCATTTGATTGTTAATAAATTATAAGTAATATTGAATCATATACATATTTGAAATGTATAAGATTTGACAAAAATAGAAAATTAATTAAACCACAAATCAACAATATGGATATGTACCAATCAACCACAAAGTGAAATATTGATATGGTTACTTACTCTTGTTATGCAAGACAATATGTTTACCGTCAAAATGGTAACAACAATTAAATTTGTAAATGAGATTCTAAAAATACGTGATCTATTCTCGAGCTTGTTGTTTAGAACAGTTGATGCTAAAAATACGAGATATAATGATGAAATGCGAGCTAAATAGGGCAATACTTGAACCTGGAGGCTTACTGTCCGGGCTTATTTTAACAAGGGGAAACGGGCTAAAAGGGGAGTTGAGCGAACCAAGGAGCTTGTTGCTCGGGCACAGGACTGGTTGGCGAAGGCCTCGAGGTAGACATTTAAGTCGAGCTCGAGCTATCAGGGGAAGTCGGGAAGTCCGGAACGGGATAACAATTGAGATATGATTAAGTAAGGCACTCTATAGCCAATGTTAAGTAATATGACGAAGAACAAGTAAGAAAGCGATAAATATTGGAATGGCCTCGGGCCAGTGAGAACAAGTAATTTAGAAAGAAGAGAGAGAGAGAGAGAGAGAGAGAGAGAGAGAGAGAGATTATTGCACTTGTGTAGAATAGTTGGATCTCTCCTTACAGGGTGTTAGCGACTCCCCTTCTATAGAAAAGGGGAGCCTAAACTTAGTACAAGATACGTTGTGTGACAAAAAAAATGGGACGGGACAATTGGTTAGCGTTATGACGTATACGCGAGTTGATATCGAACCGCTCGAATAGACCTGGTCGACCCCGGAGGCATTCCTCGAGAAATTCCTACATTCGTCGGGACTTCAGCTGGCAATATCCTTGGCAGGGCATCGATCGATCTGGAGGGAAGTGACTGGCTCGAGATCCCGGGATTACCCTCCGAAGTATTTTATCAAGGAGAAATCGGCCACCCAGATTTCACCGCACACAAATAGTCTTTGTGTTTCTTAGAAGGAAGTGATAAGAAATGATTTTGACACTTCACTTCTCGGTCTTCCGTAACGACGTCATGTTGATGATGCAGCTCCCCTTTTACAAGTGCCGAGGCATTTTGCCTTTCCGCTTTTCCAGGGTCACTCGAAATGTCGCGACTCTTCATTCTTCAAAATTATTTTATTGATATCGGTCCAGTTTCTACGAATGCATTGATTGTGTCTGCTGTTATGCTTTTTTATGGTGGTGATGGCGCCGCCGGTTACTTTGCCTTCCCCTTATAAATAGGGCTTTTTGCGATGAGCTTCTTACTTAAACTTCCTTTGATACCCATCTTTCTTCCTTTCTTGCTACCTTTTAGTCTTAGCCATCTTGCTATGTTTGAGGCTCGTGGCCTCAAGATACTACATTGCGTGTGCCTCGGCCCAACTCTCGATCCCTTCTTAGTTGGACGAAGTTGTGCCATTGTGATACTATTGCCTTTGTTATTGTTGTTGTTGTTGGCTCAGGGCGATGAGGCAGAGGGACGATTTCCTCCGACCCTAGGAGATATTTTGGATTATGCACCGCTACTCAAGAGGGGGCTCGGATTATACACCGCTGCTCACCCTCCTCCCTCGGATAGGTGTGTTATACCACTTTTGGATTCCTACGGGGTATAGCTGTCGCCTCCCGGGCCGAAGCAACATCTCAAGAAGTGGCTTCAAGAATGGTAGTGCTGGCGGAGTTCTGTTGGCCCAAGTTCAGGTGAAGTTTTGATGAATGACAAATGAACTCAGTCATGGACCAGGTCCATCATGTGAGGCACAGTATTTATCAACCTAGACATGTGAGATACACGTGAAGGAGATAACTCTCAGTGATAAAGCAGCAATATCTCCTGAACTCATCAAAAAGGTTGCATATTGGATGAGGAGAGAAAGTCTCCTCATGGAAAAGGTTACAATCTGGATAAAGGATAGAGTTGGAGTTTGTAATGTTCAAGGACTCAACTTCGATGGAAGATCAGCAATTGAGTCTCAATCAAACTCTAATTACTAACTCATTAAATAACAGGGATTGTTCTTTTTTACAGGTATTGCACAAACACATAAGTTAATCTAAATTGAGAGCAAAAGAGCGAGGCAATTTTGCAAGCAATTTATGTAAGATTCAAGTGTGCATTCCTGAAGCTACTTGAACAAGATAGAAGAACCAGTTCCTTTGTGTCTTTCTTTTATTCTAGTTCAATTATAGTAGGTGTTTTAAAGTTGTACCTTTCAGCTTTCATAGAAGCAATTATATTACGTGCTTTGAGTATTTAAGTTAGAGTTAACTTGAAGGTGTCGCAACAGTTGAGGCTGTGTGCCACACTGGGATTAAAGTTTAATCCTTAGGTTTACAAGAGTTTTGTAAATGTTGTTTTGGCTCAGTGATTTTAGTGGAAGTTTGGGAAAATCCTACTGAGTAGTAGGTCGTGGTTTTTTCACCTTTTGAGCCAGGTGTTTTTCACGTAAAAATCTCTGTTTTCTTTATTTTCTGTACTTTTAATTCCGCAACAGTAGTAGTTAGAAGACCTAGAAGAACCAGGTTCTTCTAGACCGAAAATTGGGTACCACACAAATCATCCCCCCTCTTGTGTGGTATTGTCTTTTAGAACATTAATTGGTATCGGAGCGGGTTATCCTTGAAGAGGCTAACACCTTAATAAAAGATCAACATAAGTGCACCACCTGGGAACTGGGAATGACAATCCACTACCAGGCCTCCACTGTTCAATGGACAGTACTACTCTTGGTGGAAGAATAGGATGAAGGATCACATCATAGGAGAAGACTATGAACTCTAGGACATAGTCAATGATGGTCCTTTGGCAACTACAATGAAAAATAAGGAAGGAGTGGATGTCCAAAGACAAGGGCTGACTGCACTGCTGAAGACCTGAAAAAGTGGGAGAAAAATGCTAAGGCTAAGAAATAGCTTGTCTTTGGACTAGGTCCAGATAAGTACAGTAGGATCTAAAGCTGTACTACTGCTAAGGAGATATGGGATACTTTGCAAGTGGCTCATGAAGGAATACCTCAAGTGAAAAGATCCAGAGGAACACTGCTGTATTCTTAATATGAGAATTTTACTATGAAGGATGGAGAAACTATCCAAGAGATGTATACTAGGTTCACTACACTAACAAATGAACTTAAGTCTCTTGGAAGGATTATTCTTGAAGAAGACAAGGTTGAGAAAATCTTGACAAGAGTTCTGCCAGTTGCTTGGGAAAGCAAAATCACTGCTATTCAGGAATCTAAGAATATGGCTACTCTCAGACTGGATGAACTGATTGGAAATCTTACTGCTTATAAACTAAGAAGGCAAACCATGAAGATGGATACACCCAAGAAGGAGAGAAGTCTAGCTCTCAGAATTGTTGAAGGTTCAAATCTAGAAGATGATGAGATGGCTATGATCACTAGAGATTTCAAAAAGTACCTGATAAGAGGAAAGGGTTATTCAAGAGGTACAACCTTCAACAAGTCAAGAGCTCCTGAGAAACAGACCAATAAGGGTTGCTACAAGTGTGGTAAGACTGAACACATGATCAAGAATTGCCCTCAATGGGAAATTGAGTGGAAGAAAGAAAGGGCTGAACGAAGGAACAGGAAGAAGGAACAAATTCAACCAAAAAGGAACAAAGGTTCAACCAAGGCTATGGTTGTTGCTTGGGGAGAAACCTCAGATGAAGAAGCTGAAGAAGAGCAAGCTCTTATGGCCATCGGAGAATCAGATGATGAACAAGAGGTAAGTATTCTGCATCTCAAAGACAAGATTAAATTTTTGTCTAAAGAAAGGCTGGCTGAGCTATTATTAGACTTCATTGATGAGTCTGAGATAGTTAACAATGAGAAGGAAGTTCTGTCTAGGGAGTATGTGATCTTAAAAGCAAAATGCAAGAGTCTATACTCTAGGGCTGATGAGAGTGATAACAAAAATATTGAGTTGAAGAACTAGGTTCTTGAACTCGATAACAGTGTCCTAGAACTTAGGTCTGAAAACTTAAAACTGAAACTAGGAACAGGAAAGAAGAAGGCTGATCACTCATATCTCACTCTAGAAGAAAATTTAGAAAAATTGAAAGATGAGTTGTATAAGAAAGATGAATTGATCAAAGTCCTAAAAGAAGATCTAGGAAAAGTGAAACATGAACTAGACAGAACTTGCAAGTGGAACAAGGCTTCTGATGCACTCTCTTGGCTGCAAGAGCATCACAGTAGCAACAAAAGAGGACTTGGCTATGGGGCTCAAGCTCCAAAATGGGACCCTAAAAGCAAGTACCTCACACTCTCTGAAAATAAAATCTGCACAAAATGTGGTAAGACTGGCCATTACAAAGATGAATGTAATGCAAAAGAAAAGGCCAGTCAAAAGAACAAAGCTTTTGTTCAAGAGAAACACAAGCTGCCTGGGTAGGCAAGAAGGAATCTGATTCATCCTTTTGCTTTTCGAAAGGGACCCAAACTAGTTTGGGTTCCTAAGACTAACCCCTGATTTCTTTTTGCAGGTCCAAGTGAAAGGGAGGAGCCAAATATGGTATATGGATAGTGGCTGATCAAAACATATGACTGGGAACAAGGACCAGTTCCTTTTACTTAAGGACGTAAATGGAGGTAATATCTCATTTGGTAATGGAAAGAAAGGTGAGATCATTAGGGTTGGAAAAGTAGGTAAGACAGACTCTCATTCTATTGAGAATGTCTACTTGATAGATGGCTTGAAATATAACCTAATAAGTGTGTCACAACTGTGTGATAGAGGTAACCTTGTAGCTTTTACCTCTACCAAATGCTTTGTGATTAACCTTACCACTGACAAGATTGTTTTGCAGGAAAAAAGAGTTAACAATATTTACATTGTATATTTGTCCACTCTTTCAGAAAATGAACTCACTTGCTTAAATGTGTTGGTTAATGATCCCCTCTTGTGGCACAAAAGACTTGGTCATGCCAGTCTAAATCAGCTAAACAAAATAGTCTCCAAGGACTTGGTGATAGGGTTACTAACATCAAGTTCAAGAAAGATAAAGTTTGTGAGGCATGTGCAAGAGGGAAGCATGTAAGGTCATCCTTCAAAACCAAGAAAATGGTGAGTACGTCCAAGACGTTGGAACTGGTTCATATGGATCTTTGTGGTCCAATGAGAACCATGAGCAGAGGTGGAAAGAAATATGTAATGGTACTTATTGATGATTATTCTAGATTTACCTAGGTACTATTTCTGACATCTAAAGATGAAGCATTTGAAATGTTTACTGCTTTTGTTAGAAAAACTCAGAAACAATTAGGAAATCAACTTGCATCCATTAGGTCTGATCATGGAACTGAATTTGAAAATGCAAAGTTTGCTGAATACTGTGATGAAAATGGTGTAAATCATAACTTCTCTGCCCCTAGGACCCCTCAACAAAATGGATAGTTGAAAGAAAGAATAGAACTCGTGAGGATATGGCTAGAACCATGCTACTTTCTAGTAAATTGCCTCACAGCTTCTGGGCAGAGGCTGTAAACACTGCATGTTACATAATCAATAGATCCATGACCATACCTCTAGTAGAGAAGACTCCCTATGAGTTACTTAAAGGGAGAAAACCAAACATATCTCATCTTAGGGCATTTGGTTGCAAATGCTATGTGCACAATAATGGAAAAGACTCCCTAGGAAAGTTTGATCCCAGAAGTGATGAGGGAGTATTCTTGGGATATTCTTCACATAGCAAAGCTTATAAAGTGTTTAATAAAAGAACTTTGTGTGTAGAAGAAAGTGTGCATGTAGTATTTGATAAAACTAACATTCTTTCTGAGAGACAAGAACATGAAAATGAAGCCATTGGATTGGTAAAAGACTTGACTGAAGCATCAGCTCAGGTCAAAGTGTCACCAACAGAAGGAACAGGTGATAGAACAGGTTCTTCCATACAGGGCAACCTGATAGCGAAGAAATCAAAGAGGAATTGAAATAAATTCTTTAAAGGAACCTGTTCATGATCCTGTTCCTCAACAAACAGCAGAAACATCTAGCAGAAGCCAGTTGGTTGTGAAACCTCACAAGTATCAAAATTCTCATCCCATTGAGAACATTCTCACTGATCCAACATCTGGAGTTAAAACCAGATCACAATTAAAGAATCTCTGTGCTTTTGATGCTTTTCTATCTATCATTGAACCTAAAAATGTTGTTAAGGCTTTGCAGGATGCAGATTGGGTGAATGCAATGCAGGATGAGCTTAACCAGTTTGAAAGGAGTCAAGTTTGGCACCTAGTACCAAGACCCAAGGACAGATCAGTCATTGGTACAAAATGGGTCTTCAGGAACAAACTTGATGAAGATGGAACAGTTACAAGGAACAAGGCAAGATTGGTGGTCCAAGGTTACAACCAGGAGGAGGGCATAGACTATGATGATACTTTTGCTCCAATTGCAAGACTAGAGGCAATCGGACTTCTCATAGCCTTTGCAGCACATATGGAATTTACTCTTCATCAGATGGATGTCAAAAGTGCCTTCCTAAATGGCTACCTAAAAGAAGAAGTGTTTGTGAAACAACCTCCAGGGTTTGAGAGTAAGGAATGTCTTGAGCATGTGTACAAGCTGGACAAGGCTCTCTATGGACTCAAGCAGGCCCCAAGAGCATGGTATGAACGACTGTCAAAATTCCTGGAGCATGGTTACAAGAGAGGTAAAATATATAGAACTTTATTCTTAAGGGAAAAAAGTAAGGATCTCCTTGTTGTGCAAATTTATGTTGATGACATAATCTTTGGGGCCACCACTACCAAGCTAAGTAAGGACTTTGCAAAATTAATGGGGAGTGAGTTTGAAATGAGCATGATGGGTGGGCTAAATTTCTCCTTAGGCTTACAAATCAAACAAAGTCCAAATGGAACCATGATCCATTAGCAGAAGTATAGAAAAGAGCTAATCAAAAAGTTTAAAATGGAGGAATCTAAAGAAATAGACACACCTATTGCAACTGCCACTAAATTAAATGTTGATGAACCTGGTTCATCAGTTGATCAAAAGTTGTATAGGGGTATGATTGGTTCACTCTTGTGTCTCACTGCTAGCAGACCTGACATTGTTTTCAGTGTAGGACTTTGTGCTCATTTTCAGGCAAATCCAAAAGAGTCTCACTTGACTGCTCTCAAGAGGATACTGAGATATCTGAAAGTAACCACTAATATGTGCTTTTGGTATCCTAAGGTAGTAATTTTAATCTAGTAGGATATGCTGATGCTGATTATGCAGGTTTCCTAGTGGATAGGAAGAGCACCTCAGGTATGGCACACTTCCTTGGTTCATGTCTTGTGTCATGGGCTACCAAAAACCAAAACTCTGTGGCCATATCTACTGCTGAAGCTGAGTATGTTGCTGCTGCTTCTTGTTGTGCTCAATTACTATGGATCAAACAACAGCTGGTAGGTTTTGGAATTGAAGTGGGATATATTCCAATATTCTGTGATAACACTAGTGCTATAAGTATGACAAAGAACCTTGTTCATCATAAGAGGACTAAGCACATAGATGTTAGACACCGCTTCTTAAGAGATAACTATGAGAAATGATTGATTTCAATAGAATTCTGTGCTACTGATAAACAAATAGCTGACATCTTTGCTAAAGCACTGAGTAGAGAAAACTTTGAGAGGAACAGGTTAGAATTAGGGATGATTAAGATCACCTAATAGGTCCAGTTCAGAATGCACAATGAAAAAAAAATTGATTAGGAATTTTAACTATTGTGTAATTATCTAGATCAATTCTTACTCAGTTTCATACTTTAATTAATATACTCCTGTGACATGTGTATATATATGATTCACTGATCTCTTACAAAGTTTCTTCTATTTTGGCAATTGAGGCATGTTCAAGAGAGTTCTACATGAAGAACCTGGTTCATCAGTATGTGTTCATATGAAACGCTTAGATATATTTTCTATACTCTGTACAATTAGAAAGATTATTTTTCCAATCATGAGCAAAAGTCCTACAATCATCAAATACCAAGAAATTATATCCGTTGAGCATTGAACCAATTTCTTCCCCTAGAACTCTAAAAAATTGGGATTTTTTCCTAAAATCTAGCACAGCTAAATAATCACTAAGAGGATGGAATTATAACTTGATTAGACTTCTAATTGATCCTTGAAAAAGCTATTTTTACTGCATTTAAGTCTAATCATCTTTAAATACCCACCACACCTTTCTTCATTAGTCCATAATCGTCAAAAACTCTCCTCCCATTCTGATCACCTTTCTTCTCTCCAAAATACACAAAATTCCCAAATTCTTCCAGAAATATTCACCATGACTAACCCCCAAGATAATCAAAGCACTCCACCACCAGTATCCCCTTCTAATACGTCTTCATCTACTCCTCATAGTGTTTCCCCAAAACCTAGGTTTCGTAGACAGAAAATGTTGGCTAGAAAAACTGTGGCTTCTGGGTCTCTAAGAAAATCCATAAATGTGAAATTGAGGGCTAGCCAAAAGAAGGAAAGTCCTGCTCGAGAATCTGACTCCAGCTCTGAGTCTGAAGCCTTTATTTCTGCCAGCGAAGGTGAAGAAAATGGGTCTTCTGACACTGACAAAAATCAAGAAACCCCTGGTGAGGTAAATACTTGTTTGGTATTCTCTGATGTAGTTGAAAAGGTTGAAAATAAGTTTGTCTTGGTTGGTCCTGTAAAGGATGTATAGGGTGATGATTCTAGTAGAAGAGGAGGTAAAAAGAAAGAAAAAGAGAGAGAGAGAGGGAGACAGTGGTAATGTGAGGGAAATAAGAAAGAAAAATTATTGGCTATCTGTGGGAATGTTGAAGAGAGTGGCAACAACTCAGGGGGAAATAGTTCTGGGGAGGCGGCTGAAGGGCTAGTAAATTTAAGCAAGCATCAAGATGAACCTGATGCATCTGCTGAGGAAACTTTGGCAGAACTTATGAAGAAGGTTGGGGCTAGTTATAATCCAAAGAAGCGCAAGGCTTCCACACAAAAGGCTCCAACTGCCTCCAAGCCACTAAAGAAAAGCAAAATGTCATCCCCAAAACCTAGTGTACCTTCAGTACCTAAGGGAAGAGCTACCATGAGCAGGGTCAAGCAAAGTGCAGCAGAATTGCAGAAAGCTCTAGAAGAGAGCAGGAAGAAAAAGAGGGAAAAAGGAAAGGCTAAGGTTGTGGAGAGTGTTGAGATTGCAGAAGAAGAAGAAGAAGAAGAAGAAGAAGAAGAAGAAGAAGAAGAAGAAGAAGAAGAAGAAGAAGAGATAGACCTGGTCCATCAAGATAAAGGAACAAACTGAAAAGGTTCCAACACCCAAACCAAAGAGTTCCAAGACTTCTTCCAAGAAGTCTTCTTCTGTACCTGCACCTACTGAATCCTCTTTAGCCAAAAGAACCAGGTATGCTGTGAAGGGTAAACAAAAGAAAATTATTGAAGAAGATGTAGAGTGGAGTGGTGGTGAAGAAGAGGAAGAATCTAAGAAAGATCAAGAAAGGTTTGCCATCTTTGGCAGAAGGAAAATTTTGAAAGGAAGGTTGTTGAAAGACCTGGATGAGCCAGGTATGAGAAGATTTATGGATGCTCTTACTGCACAAGGGTGGAAGGACATGGTCCTTGAGATGGATGGAAGGCTGGCTAGAAATGAGTTGATAGAGTTTATGGCCAATGCCACTGTGAAAAATAGAGTAGTCTCCAGCCTGTTGAAGGGTGTAAAAATGGAGTTTGATACAATCAAACTAGGTGATATTCTGGACATACCAAGTGAAGGGTATGATGACTACACAAGGCAAGGTGGCCATGTCTGGAATCTCTCCTCACTGCTCTTCAAATCACTAGGAATTTTTGTGAAGCTGCAAATGCTAAAGATATACTTGAAGCCAGATTTGTTCAAAAGAGTGAGATGAGACCTGAGCACAAGGTCTTGTTTGAATTTGTTAACAAATGCATGCTGCCTAGACAAGAGAGGAGGCATACTACCAACTATATAGACCTGGTGCTTATGGAATGCCTTGTGAGAGGAAAGAAGATACACTGGCCTGCTTTTATTGTCAAACTACTAGACAGGGTCATTAATTCTCCAAGTCACCTACAAATTCATATGGGTTCATATTGACTATTGTGCTGGACAGGCTAAGGGTGCTCTTGAAGAAATAGGAGATGGCATCAAGCAAAGAGCATTTTGGTGTTAGGACCTTATTGGCTTGTGACTATCCTATCAATGCCACCCCAATTGAACCTGGTTCATCTTTGAAAACACCAATGATTAGCAAGGTTAGGGCTTTGGTTCAAGAGTGTAGGACTAAGGATGTTGAAATTGCTAGGCTTCAGGCTCGTGTTGCTGATTTGGAAGCTGAAAGAGATGGCTTTCGAGCTAAGCTAGCAAAAGAAAAGGAGAAAAGTGAAGGAATGCTTTAGAATATGCTCAACCTTCTCCAAACCCAGCCCTCTAGTTCCTCCAAGCCTTAGGTCCTCCAATTGTTGTCTTCTGAACCAGTCCAGTACCCCCCAGTGACCCAGTTTGAGACTTTTTCTATTTTTTGCTCATGTTTGGAAGTTTTTCTTTCTTTTTGTGGTTTGTAGGTGGAAACATATCTAATCAATGACAACTGTTGTTTCTCTTGTTCTATGAAGATTTTGTTCTTAATAGCTGATTGTGTTTGCTGATTATTGATGATTTAATCCGTGTTTTCGCTTGTAGTTTCCTAAGTGGTCATGAGTAATTACTAATATCTGGGATTCACATGCGTATGCAACTTTTCGATGATGCCAAAAGGGGGAAGAGATATTGTGCTTTAATTTTATTCTGAATAATGTGATATTTATAACCTAATTAAACCTAGTCCTTGATGATAAGTTAAAATGCTAAGTTAAGTGTTAAGCTGATTTCTTACAAATTTTTGATTCATAAAAGTATACATTTTGTCATCATCAAAAAAAGGGAATTTGTTGGCCTAAGTTCAGGTGAAGTTTTGAAGAATGACAAATGAACTCAGTCATGGACCAGGTCTATCATGTGAGGCATAATATTTGTCAATCTAGACAGGTGAGATGCACGTGAAGGAGATAAATCTCAGTGATCAAGCAGCAATATCTACTGAACTCATCGAAAAGGTTGCATATTGGATGAGGAGAGAAAGTCTCCTCATGGAAAAGGTTACAATCCGGATAAAAGATAGGGTTGGAGTTTGTAATGTTCTAGGACTCAACTTCGATAGAAGATCAGCAATTGAGTCTCAACCAAACTCTATATTACTAACTCACTAAATAACAGGGATTGTTCTCTTTTACAGGTATTGCACAACGCAAAAGTTAATCTAAATTGAGAGCAAAAGAGCGAGGCAATTTTGCAAGCAATTTATGTAAGATTCAAGTGTGCATTCCTGAAGCTACTTGAACAAGATAGAAGAACCAGTTCCTTTGTGTCTTTCTTTTATTCTAGTTTAATTATAGTGGGTGTTTTAAAGTTGTACCTTTCAGCTTTCATAGAAGCAATTGTATTAGGTACTTTGAGTATTCAAGTTAGAGTTAACTTGAAGGTGTCGCAACAGTTGAGGCTGTGTGCCACACTGGGATTAGAGTTTAATCCTTAGGTTTACAAGAGTTCTGTAAATGCTGTTTTGGCTCAGTAATTTTAGTGGAAGTTTGGGAAAATCCTACTGAGTAGTAGGTCGTGATTTTTTCACCTTTTGAGCCAGGTGTTTTTCACGTAAAAATTTCTGTGTTCTTTATTTTCTGTACTTTTAATTCCGCAATAGTAGTAGTTAGAATATCTAGAAGAACCAGGTTCTTCTAGATCAAAAATTGGGTACCACACATATCACCCCCCTCTTGTGTGGTATTGTCGTTTAGAACATCAAGTTCATACTAGCCAAATTTTTCGCCCAGCCACTTCTTGTCTTCTTTCGGCCTCTCATTCATCATTTTGCTCTTCTCCCCACATTCCTCTTCTACTTTCTTGCTTTTGAAGAAGCCATTCCGGAAGGATTAGGGTGTGGTCCCTGAGGGGATTGGATTTGGAAGATATTTTCTTTGAGGTCATATGCCTGAGGGGATGATGACGGAGGTGCAAAATTCAGGGAATAGGCTAGACCCTTAGGCTCTTGTTGTATGCATATCCTTTGTATCTTTTTATTCTTATGTAAGGACCCCCCTGCAGGCTTTTGTAAGCATATGTAAGGACCCCCTGAGGGTCGTTGTAACTGAGCACTTTTATAAATACAAAGATATTTCCCCGATCCCTTTCTTTGATACTTGTTGTATTTCTTTAAATTTTTGGCATCCTCGAATGCACGATCTAGTTTGGTTGCCTATGATACTTACTACGGTCGCGAGCTTTTTTCTCAACCTTTTTGTTGGTAAAACGGCTTTGCTCGGGGTCCTTCGTGTTTCTTCGAGCTATACCCGAATAAGGCCAACAATTTTGGGCTACCGGGACTCTCTCTTTGCGTGAAGGAGTAGATAATGTCCTTGGGCCTTATAATAACCTTTTGAGAAGAATTTTGCCCGAGGACCTGCGTACCAGGGATGCCGATGACTTCCTGAAAGTAGTCTCCGAATGAAGGCTTGCCCATGCTTAAAATATTCTGGTTAGCACCCGGAGCTCGTTTCGTATGAGTGTTTGTTAGAAGCGCCTATCTTTTTGCAAGCTGATTTCCTTTGGCGGGGGCATTAGAAGCTGTAATCCAATCTTGAAATTGGAGACGGTGCTGATGGCTGGTGTCTTTGATTGGCTTTGGATCGTTGCCGCTCTCCCCATATGTAATGCGAGTCTGCTTCCGCCTTCGGGGGTCATCGGGATCCACTGACTCCACGGTATTGATGGACCATGCTCTTAACGGCTGTTCTTTTGGGGAGCAGCAGAGACCGGGCGAGGGTGAGTCGCTCCACTCAAGTGTTAATAGCTGATACCATACCTTTTAGGTGGCGCGCTCTGTGTTCTGTCAGCTCCGTTTGCGGTGATGGGAGATTTAGTAATCATGCCTTCCTTTCTTTGCTGCATTTGTTCAGGCGTTTTCCTTTCAAAGAGAGGAGGATTTTATAGGCTTCCGAGCTAAGGGACGACAACGATAAATGAGATATGCGCTTCATAATGCGAGGGAGCTTTCATCAGGGCGAGATGGGCCCGTTCTTCTGAGGGGAGTGCATCATCTGAGCCTGTTATCCCTGGAGTCCTTGGTTTTGGAGAGGCGGCTCTTTTGAGTGATTATGCCCTGGCCGGGGCTGGTTTTTTAGGGCCGAAAGGGTTGGGACAACAGGAGTGTGCTCGGCCCTCATGAAGATTCGCTGGCTTTATTTTGTGGTAGGTTTTATCATGATTCCTTTGTTGATTGGCATGGCCCCTTTTCGAGCCCATCTTCATGCCTCAGATCGAGCCTAAATTGGTTTGATAGGCTCGGGCTGTCGGGCTATTGGACTGTAGTATGCTGAGTTTTTTTATGGAGCAGGTAACCTTTCGTAGCACGCGCTTCACTCCTTTTGAACCTTAAGGTTAATCTCTTTGCCTATCTTAGCTGCAGAAAAAAGATGGAGGCTTTAGAGTACCTTAAGGGCGAAACCGACCATGTCGGGAATGCTTGCGGTGAACTTAGGGCTCAGTTCCAGGCTCACGATTCAGAAGAGAAGAGTGCTTTGGCTAAAGTTCCCGCCTTCAAGGTCCGACTCTGATTGGCTTGCGATAGATAATGTTTTAGTTCAAGCGGTTATGATTGCGGGGCTTGAATTCGAACTCTCGAAGGCCATGGCTGAAATAATCGATGCCCGGGCTGAGGGAGCATCAAGTTGAACCAATGCTGATCGGGAGATGGTGATTCGTATAAAAGACGTTGCTGATGCCCAAGCTGAGTTAAAGTGGGCCCTCGATTGTGAGGAGAGGATCGAGAAATATGTTCGATGTAGATCTCAAAGGGAGGTACTCGAGGAGATCGGCGCTAGGGGATTCGTTCTCTCGGGAGAATTGGTTCGAGCGAGTGCGATGCTCGGTCCCTTCTTGTCGATGCCATAGAGGGCAAATCTGGGAGCTTGCTGGTTGTAGCCTTTTGGAGCGGGTGCAAATTTAGCCGCTTTCCCATTTTGTACTTGATATTTGTAGAGCATGTTTGTAGATGGAGAGCGCGCCCTTTGTGCATAATAAGAGAAAACTTTAAATTTTACCTTCTTTGTATCTTTCCCCGTATTGCTTTTGACCAGGCAGGATGGTTTCGATGTTTGGCAAGATCTTCATAGGTCCGGAGCTAATCTGGCAGGCCTGGAGGCTCTTGAGTGCGATCTTCGACGTGAGCATGCATTGGGGCCTTCATACTTTGCCCAACTGTTTTAGGCTTAGTCTCTAAGTTAGTCCTTGACTCGAGCTTGCCTTACCTTTAATCGTATGTGCCCGCGCGGGCGGATAGTAAATGTTCTCATTTCTTGCCCTTGGGCATTTGTTGTTTCAACCATTTTAGGTTCAGTCTCTGATTCATGTGGTGACTCGAATTTTAGATTACCCTTAAGTTTTTTCATGCCTGCATGGGCGGATGATGATTACTTTTATTGCCCGCCCTTGGGCGCTAGTGATCCAGCTCTTTTCGGGTCCAGTCTCCGAGTCGTGTTATGACTCGAGCTTTAATTTACCCTTAAATTCTTTCCTGCCTGCATTTAGGTTTTTTGCTCTCGTCATTTGTTGTTTCAACTATTTTGGGTTTAGTATCTGAGTTGCGTTGTGACTCGAGCATTAGTTAACCCTCAAGTTCTTCAATTTTCAGGCTGGCGACAATGGTTTTTATGTTGTTTGGTCATCAAGACCTTGCGATATGTAGCCCGGAGATTTGCATGGTTAACTATATCGGATCCAGTCTCCGAATTTTGTTACAATTAGAGCTCATTTTAATCCTCAAGTTGTCAATTTTTAAGCTGGCGACAATGGCTCTTACGCTGTCTGGTCGTTGAGACCTTTTAGTGTGTGGCCCGGAGGCTTGTTTAGCTGGCAACGATGGCTCTTACACTTTTTCTTGTGGGCTTTTTGTAGGCTTTGTTTTCCAATCACTAAGGTCTTTTGAAATAATTTTTCCTGACCCGTCATTGGTTTCGGAGGAACCTCGATTTCAAGTCATTATCGGCGATGTTTTGAGCACCTCGAAAGTTTCATAGCTCATAGGTTGAGTGGGTCGAAGCCTTGTGATTTGGACTTGAAATGGTCGAAGCTCATTTTTGCCTGTTGAGAGAAGCCTATTTTAACCGGTTTATTCGAAGTAATGGCCTTCGAATTTGTTTAGCGATGGTGGAGCATCCCAGAGTCACGTTAATTTGGCTGTATCAGCTGTTTTGACCGTAGTCATATGTGTTAGGCCGGAGCCATTTTTTATCCCAAGTGATAGTTTAGGTGTCTACACTGAGGGTATGCCTTTTAGGAATTCTTACAAATGCGACATATAGCCTAAACTTCGGGAGTTTCATGCCTGTTGAGGTCTTACATTTTTATCATGCCTGTTGAGGTCTTACAGTTTGTCATGCCTATTAAGGTCTTACAGTTTGTCATGCCTATTGAGGTCTTACAGTTTATCATGCTTATTGAGGTCTTACAGTTTCGGGTTTTCCAGTACATGGCGATTGGTGATAGTCTTCGAGTCATCGAGTTTGCTTAGGCTGAAGGCTGTTATTTATGAGCTCGGAGCTTCCTTGTCGGGGCCATATGAGCCTGGAGTTCTGACCCTGAGGTCATGCAGGTGCCGAATTGTTGACGCTAAGTCTTCGAATATTTCAGGATGCATTCGATAGAGGGGCCTTAGCCGTGAGCATGTTGAAATCTCCTTTTTTCGAAGTGTGAGGTGCTGAAGTTTTTGCGATTTCAGAGTTTTAACCTGGAGGCCATCTGAGCGTTTGAACTGCAGGCGTCCTTTCCCAAGTTTTTGGGATATTTCTGGCGAAAACATTTGTTACCTTACTCCGAGAAGGAGTCTCATCCTCTTTTTTTTGACAAAAAGATATTTTTTGATAGCTCGATATAATAGTACATTTTTTCGCCGATGGGGGCCTGACTATACTGTTCGGTCCGATACATTGTTTTCCTTTAGGAACCTTATTTGTCGCCTAAAAAGCTCCTTCGGGCCGCTTCATGGGGAATGCCCTCATCGCAGGGGAAGTTTTGAATATTTTGCGGAGTGCCCCATTAGGCGGCTCACAGACGTTGTCTCATCAAAAATCTTGCCGGTAAAAACCCTTCTTCTGGGATAAAAACTCAGTCGAAGGAAAAGAGTGCAACAGGTGCGTCTTTAGAGCCCTGTGGTCTTTCGATGGCACTAGCGTTTCGGTAACTCCGGTCGAGTGTCTGCACAAGGGTTAATCCTAAATTCGAAATAAAAAAGGGAGATAATTGTACCTTAAGGTGAGATATATTGGCGATGCCTCAGAATTGGTTCGTTATAATCGCCTGGGGCGGAGATGCGGCGTGGATTTCTATTTTGCCTTTTCCGGTTCGACAGAGGGCGAGGCCCGATTCACCCTTTGGTTTATTCGGGGGCGGAGGCATGAGTGTTGGTAATACATCGTGTATTACGAACATTTTCCTTGCCACGTGTTTTTCTCCTTAGACTATCTTGATCCCGTCTTTTGTTGGAAATTTTATCATCCGGTGAAGGGTCGATGGTACTGCTCTCATGCAGTGTATCCACGGCCGCCCAAATAAGGCGTTACACTTCATATCCCCTCCGATGACATGGAACTTGGTGTCTTGGGTTTTGCCGGCCACGGTAATCGGAAGGATGATTTGTCCTTTCATCGTTTCGCTTGCCATGTTGAATCCATTGAGGACCTGAGTGGCGGGCACGATTTGTTCGAGCAATACGAGCTGTTCTATCACCCTCGATCTGATAATATTGGCCGAGCTACATGGATCCACGAGTACACATTTTATCTAAAAACTTTACAAGAAAGCAAATTACCAGGGCGTCGTTGTGTGGTTGAAACAGGGCCTCGGTGTCCTCTTCGCTGAACGTGAGGGCGTCTTTAAGGATATATCCTCGAGTCCGTTTTTCTCTGTTGATGGATATTTTTGTTCTTCTCATCACAGGTTACTGCGGGGCATCGATGCCCCCTATGATCATGTGGATGACATGTTGCGGCTCGTTTGCTTCATTTTCTTGGTCGCCTCCCATTCTCAGAACTGATTTTTGGCCCGATCACTAAGGAATTCCCGGAGGTGTCCTTTGTTGAATAGTCGAGCTATTTCTTCTCGTAGTTGATGGCAATCCTCGGTCCTGTGGCCGTGCGTGTTGTGGAATTCGCATACTATGTTGTAGTTCCTCTGCGAAGGATCTGATTGTATCGGCTTAGGCCACTTGGCGTCTCTGATCTTACTAATGGCGAATACGATGTCTGACACATTGAAGCTGAAATTGTATTTCGATAAGTGGGGCGCATTCGTTGGCACTATGTTTCGATTGAACCTGGTTTTGTTGATGAGTCCTCGAGGGTCCTGTCCTCGATCCACTCCGATCATTGCGAGGTAGGTTTCGTCTTGGGGCACTCCTCCTATCTTCGAGCTATGACTAGTACCTTTCTTTGTTTGATTTTGATTCTTTTGCCAGGAATCTGTTCGGGTATACTAATCTCGAAGGGGCTCCCAACTAGTCATCCTCGGCTCTGATCTTTGATTGGTACCGTTGTGTACGTCCGACCAGGTCATGACCAGATACTCGATTAGAGCTGCTTCAGCTATTTCAAAACCACTAAGCTTCATTCGTTCAGGACTTGGGTGAAGGCTTGCACTTCCCAATCATCGGAGACTGGCAGTAGCTCCATCCGTTTCATCTGGAAGTGGGACACGAATTCCCGGAGCATCTCGTTCTCCCTCTGCTTGATTTTGAAAATGTCAGACTTCCTCGTTGCTACTTTGATTGCTCTGGCATGTTCCTTTACGAAGGAGTCTGCTAGTATGGCGAATGAATATATGGAATTAGGGGCCAAGTTGTGGTACCACATCATGGCCCCTTTGGAAAGTGTTTCTCCGAATTTTTTCAGTAATACGGACTCGATCTCATCATTCTTTATATCATTTCCTTTTATCGTGCAGGTGCAAGCAGTAACGTGTTAGTTAGGGTTGGTGGTACCGTTGTACTTAGGGAGCTCCGCATTCTAAACTTTTTTGGAATGAGCTTCAGGGCCGCCTCCTCGGGGAACGACCTCTGTATGAGCTCTTTTGAATCCAAACCCTTGAGGATCGGGGGCACTCCCGGGTCTGATCGACCCTAGAGTCTTAGGTTTCGACCTTTTTATCGTTGGCTGCAATCATTTTTTCACCCGATTCGATCCTTATAAAAACTTCTCATTAAGGGTAAAGTGGGTAAAATGACGAGTTTAAAGTTGAATTATTTCCAAATTTGGAAATGTGTCATTTATTTTGGAACAGATTAAAAAGAAAAGTACCTCATTTAATATGAAAAAGAGGGAGTATTACTTTTAGCCCCACGGTGGACACCAAACTGTTTACCGTGAAAATGGTTACAACAATTAAATTTGTAAATAGGATTCTAAAAATACGTGATCTATTCTCGAGCTAGTTGTTTAGAGCAGTTGATGCTAAAAATATGAGATATAATGATGAAATGCAAGCTAAACAGAGCAATACTTGAACCTAGAGACTTACTGTCCGGGCATGTTTTACCAGGGGGATACGTGCTAAAAGGGGAGTTGAGCGAACCAAGGAGCCTGTTGTCGTTGATACCCAATTTTTTCCTATATATTTTTTAAAATACAAAATACTTTCAAAATAGCATATGTGTGCATATATAGGTATGTCCAAATGTTTTACTATTTTTCCTTATTTTTTAAAGATTTTTTAATCAATTTATTTCCCCATTTATTCAGAGAAACCCAGTGATTATTTCCAAAATTATCTTTTGTGGTAATTCATTTATTGGATTCTCATATTTATGCTAAAATATAGCTAAGATAATTTTTACATATTTTTACAAATTTATTTAGCATTTTCAAAGCTAAATTGCATATAATTACAATACTTTTAGATTTAATTATGTTTATGTCTATAAAAAAATTAAGCCCAGTATTTTTAATTTGATAATTATGTACTACTAATTAATTTAGTACCTTTAATTTATTTCGAGAAGTTATTTTACTATTTTTATAAATCAAATAGGGAAAGTGGTTATTTAAATGTTAGCCCATTTTTTCATTTCAATTTTAGCCTGATTTGGCACCCCAATTAAATCCAATTCAAACCTAATTACCAGGACCCAATTTCCCTTTAAACCGACCCATAACCCGTTTAAATAACCCACAATGATCACCGGTCGACATTGGCCCTTTCCTAATTAAGCCCAAAAAGACCCCCAAATCCTTTCATTATTCATGCCCCGCCGCCTCTAAATCCCCTGTATCTCTCAATCCACTCTCAAAACCTAGCCTCCACCCTCAACTACAACCCTAAAATCTCCCAAATCAATGGCTTCCAAGGTCATCGGAGGCCTGTAACCACCTCCTATGGCTTCTACATGCCCGATTATCATGGTTTTAAGGCTAAATCCTGGAAAAGCTTGGTCCAGACCTTGGCCGATTTCATTTTTATGGTTGTCTCTGGTCATCTTTGACCTTGCTCCGGCCAGCCATGGCTATTCGAGTCTGACTCTTGACTCTCCTGCTTAGATTGATGGTTTACAAAGCCTTTCTCGCCATTTGGGGTTCTGCTGCAACCCTAACCTTTAAAGTTCTTCCGAATCCTTTTAGGTCTGTTTCAGACCTGTGCTTGCTCTCAACTTCTAAATATTTTTCTCAATGTTTCTTTTTAAAACTCTACCTTCAAAAACCCTTATCTTTTCCGATTAGGTTTCTATTAAGTTATTTGACATGTTTTGCTGTGTTTCTTTACGTCATTCTTGTACTTGAGTTTGCTGGTTAAGGGCCTTAATTTCTTTTGAGGTTTCTGAATCTATTTTTTGTTATTATTTGTTTGATTTACTTGCGTTTCATCTCCAGACTTTATTGGTGTTGAAAACACTAATTTTGTGTTCATTCGAGTTCTGAGACTATTTGTTGGGTAATTTACTTGTTCATCATCTTTGAATTCGATTGGTTTCAAAAACCCTAAATTATTTAAGGCCTATTCGGGCTTCTAAAGCTACTTCATCTGTTTCTTTATGCAATTTGGTTTCTTGCAATCATTGAAACTCGAATGTACTTTTTCAGAAGGGCCTTTACTTGACCCTTTGCATGCTTCTGATACTCTCTCCTTTCTCTATTACTAAGTTAATGAAGATTGACCTAGGTGACTACCATGTTTCGATAGTTCACTGTCTACTAACTTTGTGATTGTTATTGCATGCTACTTTTCTGTGCCATGGTGTAGCCGCATGCCTAATGTTTATGTAATCTATTATATATGCTGAATTCCCCTCTCAAATGACCTTCAATTTTGGACTGATTTCAAACTACTCTTTGTGAAATTCTGATTGCGCTCATATGTTAAGCAATTGATTCTTTCCTTATTTCACCTTACTGATTTCCCTGTTTCTTAGCCTAATTTGAACACTTTCCTTTGAACCTTCGATCCCTACCTTTTATACTCAATATGATTGATTCCCTTACCTTGGTTACATTGGTACTTGATTCTTATCGATATTTCTTTGATTAGAATCTAATGAACATAGTCTCTATTATATATTGTGTACTTGTACTATGCTGAAAATATTTCCTTGTTGGTTATATTCAGCCTTATGTGATTTCTTTCCTTATTTAGTATTTGCATGGACAAGAGGGGTTGCTCTGATGGTAAGCAACCTCCACTTCCAACCAAGAGGTTGTGAGTTCGACTCTCCCCTAGAGCAAGGTAGGAAGTTCTTGGAGGGAAGGATGTCGGGGGTCTATTTGGAAACAGCCTCTCTACCCTAGGGTAGGGGTAAGGTCTGCGTATACACTACCCTCCCCAGACCCCACTAAGTGGGATTATACTGGGTTGTTGTTGTATTTAGTATTTGCATGTTACCGTTTAATTTAACTCCTTAATTAAAGGAAGTACTTATACTGATTTAATTTTAATTAGTACATAGTTCCATAATTACTGCTAAACTATGATTCTTGCCTTATTTTCTACCTATTTTCAAACTATAAATACCTTTCTCTTTCATTAGCACGGATGAACATTCTGAGTTCTGAACTCACACTTACACTAAAAGAATACTCTCTCTTGCTCTACTGCTTCTACTGTTGCCTGTTTAGCTAGTTGAAAGCCAAAGTTATATTTCAAAAGTCCTACTACCTTTCTTTACTACATTTTTTTCCTTTGAACTGGTATGTTTTAGTTAAGATTTCAGTATCAACAACAACATTGTTACTTAATGTTCTTGCATTCTTGTCTTCCTATTGCTTCAGTAATTTATTTAGCATGCTGTAATTTCTTTTCTCTTGTTCTGAATCAATGTATTATGAATCCTAAATCCCAACACCTATATGTTTGATAATTATGGTTTGGGGCATGACGGCATCAAATATTGCTGAGCATGATTCAATCTTGGTCCTCCTAGGATCATAACCTCTATGCCACCTTTACATATTGCGTGCTCTGGTTGATTTACAAGCATGAAAACACCCCTATTGTTGTGCATGCCCTGAATTGACCTATGCCTAAGTATATAGGCCCTTGCAATGGATTCCCAATCCCCTGCCCCTTTGGTGTAAAATTATCAATTTGTTTGAAGTGTTACTGGATGTTTTCCAGCACCTCTTTCCCTCTTCTTTACTTCCTTAGTTTTTAAAGATCTGTTTCTGCACTTGCACTATCTTCCTAGACTTAAAGTTCCACCCCCCTCACGTGAGCCTTGCCTTGGGACCCATGAGCTCCCTATGAACTTGGACACATGAGGGTTGGCATTTTCATACTGCACTTGTCCCTATTCTGGTTATAAAACATGGGTGTGATCACTGCCCGGGGTCTTTTTGAGGCTCTTAGGGAACTCTGACACACTCAAGTTTGAGAAAGACTTTGAAACAAATAGCATTTGGAGTGGTTTGGTCCATAACTCAGAAAGGAAGTCATGAATCTAACTTCCACTGATTGTAATTTTCTTTTTTTATCTTCCGATGTAATTCATTACTGGGTCTGTAATAAGTTTGTAATAAAGACTAGGGCTGGCTAGTGAAAAAAGGGTTGGGTATTTATGCATGCCAAGGGTAGAACCATGCCTATAGGACTGTTTTGATTCTGCATATTCAATCACATTTAGAAACTATGCCTATAGGACTATTTTGATTCTGGATATTCAATGACATTTAGAACCATGCCTATAGGACTATTTTGATTCTGTATATTCAATCACATTTAGAAACCAGGCTTAGAGGATTATTTTAATTCTACATAATTCAAACTGCATCTAGAAATTATGCTCATAGGGATTTATTTACTTTACATGTTTAATATCACACCTAGATAACCTGCCTATAGGGCTTCATTTTAATTTTCCGCATGTTAGGTATCATGTTTTAAGGTTATAACCCAGTAGCATGTTAAAATTAGTAACATGTAGATCATGCATATAGGGGTCTATAAGTATAATCCTGTTCGTTTTTTCTCACATGCAATGTATGTCTATGAGGACCTAAAATCAGTAACGCATAGAAGTCATGCCTATAAGAATTCTGAATCATTTGTCTTAAAACTGTTAAGACTATGTTGCTTTGCTATACTTCTAAATCAGTAATAGATATCATGTTCATAGGATCTCGCTCAAACACTTAGGCAATCCTTAGGTTATAACGACCGATAAAACTGATTTCGCCTTTGTTAATTAATAATTGACACAATTAGTAAGCAAGTCTGATTCTGACTTTCTATCTGAGCCATGTATCAAACTAGTCTGCCTCAACAACCTCCTCTCCTTTGTCTTTAATATTTTAATCAAACCTAAGCAGTATGTGCAAGACATGCTATTTTATGTGCTTGTTTTGAGGAGGCATACATGAGCCTTTGTTTGTTTATATGTTTTCCCAAACATGCAGTATGTGTTTTGTATGTAGCCTTAGAATTTTTACCTTTGAAACTTAAAGTAAGCCTAATATCCCCCCCTTTTAGGATTAGCAGTCCTAAGTGCTTCCGGGAATGATAGGATTGGGACGAGTAATAGCATGCAATAAATAATCGAGACCAATCCGCGCTTTAATACCTTAACGGGGTGGGAAGGGTAGATATGGATATGATGATCACGCGATAATGTCACGTGTAGCCCCTTATTGAGGAGTGATTACTGGACATTGTGTGGGGTGATCCATATTTTTAATAAACCTAGGACCCCCTTCCTTTATTTCTTTATTCTTTTTAGCATTTAACTCCTTATTTTTTTTAAAAAAATCAGCTCTTTGATTGTTCTTTCAAATTTGTTTACTTTCAAACTATTATGTATTGAAATCCCCTCTTATCTGAGCCTTATCTGCTTATATGTTAACTTCACCCCAATTCACAATAACTGTCTAGTCGAGAACCACACTAATGGATTCTGAGGGGTGCCTAACACCTTTCCCTTGGGATAATTTCAATCCCTTACCCAATCTCTGGTTATTCAAATAAAATTAGAGTTAAATCTCTATTGGTGTACTAATGCACCTTAATCATTAGGTGACGACTCTTCAAATGCAATCCTAGTTCCCAAAAGGAACGAGTTGTCTCTCTAAATGTCATAAACCTAATTTTGCAAGAAAAAGGGGGTACGATAGTTGCCCGGGCACCGGACTGGTCGGCGAAGGCCTCGGGGTAGACATTTGAGTCGAGCTCGAGCTATCCAAGGAAGTCGGGAATGGGATAACAATTAAGATATGATTAAGTAAGGCTCTCTATAGCCAATGTTAAGTAATATAACAAAGAACAAGTAAGAAAGCGATAAATATTGGAATGGCCTCGGTCCAGTGAGAACAAGTAATTTAGAAAGAAGAGAAAGAGAGAGAGAGAGAGAGAGAGAGAGATCATTATTGCACTTGTGTAGAATAGTTAGAGCTCTCCATACGGGGTGTTAGTGACTCCCCTTTTATAGAAAGGGGGAGCCTAAACTTAGTACAAGATACGTTGCGTGACAGAAGAAATGGGATAAGACAACTGGTTGGCGCTATGACATATACGCGAGCCAATATCGAACCGCTTGAATAGACCTGGTCGACCCCGAAGTCATTCCTCGAGAAATTCCTACATTCGTCGGGACTTTGACTGGCATTATCCTTGGCAGGACATCGATCGATCTGGAGGGAAGTAACTGGCTCGAGATCCTGGGCTTCTAAAATTACCCTCCGAAGCATTTTGTCAAGGAGAAATCGGCCTCCCAGATTTCACCGCACCCACAATCATTTCAAGATTTAAATAGACAAAGTTCATATGAAGAAGATGTTGACTAATTTATGTTTTTTCATATAATAACAACATTTATAGTTTCAAAAATCACCACTAATGTATTTGTGTACATGTTAAGCAATTTGAACTTTTAAATGCTGATAGTGTTAGAAGATGACAAATAGATTTCGTACATCATGAGTACATGCATTCATAATGTTAATTATAGATTAGCTCCTTTCCTTTAGACGGTTGATCATTTCAAGATTTAAATAGATGGATTTCGCAATAAAAATGACATTTGGAGCTTCAAATATCAACAATAACATATACTCCTATTGTATGAAGTACGTACATGTTAAGCAAGATGAGACTGACTCTCAGGTATTGATCGCTCTAACCACCTACAAGTAACTGAAAATACTCACATGTTTTTGCTGCATGCAGATTGATGCTTCATGAACTTAGTCTGTCAGCTATCCATCACACATTACGGGAGAGGAATGGAGGGGCAGATTCATAAGTTATGCGTTTATTATTTTGATGATTTGACAAATTTTATGAGAGAATCAGATAAGTAACCTGATACAATTAGTTTCCTTATGTTCAGAGTAACTGGTCAAATGTCTGGTTCAATTCTCAATGAAATAAGATATTGGAACAATAGAGGGAACAAATAGGGATCCGTTCTTCTGGTCATCGTGTAGTTAATTCTACACTTGTAAAAACTACTGCACTATACTGTCTGGCAGCAGTACAAGAACATAGTTGTAGCTTGCTAAGGCCAACTAAAGATAACTCCCTTGTATCATCTCTCATGACCTCACTCATATATTATCAACATGAGGCAAGGGATTTCACTTAACACTTGCAAATCAAAAAATCTTATTCTCTCAAGTGCTAGCCACCATAGCCTTCACGCCTCTCTCTCAAGAGCAGGGCTGCTACAATCTCAAGGATCAGATCCCGACACTAAAGATATCTTAAGCTCTTAGGTTTGTTGAGTCTTTGTCATTTTGTTCTTCACTTGTAATCCTACGTACACTACTTTCAAGAAGTGTCTTTGTAGGAAAGACTTCAACCATTGTTTGATTTGATTTCTTGACTAGAGTTAGTCAAGGTTTGTTGCTTTGTAATAGAGTTATTGGAAAGGACTTACAATAGAGTTATTATAAGGGGTGAGGGATTAAGAGTTTAATTCCTAGATTGCAATAGGTTGTAATATAAAATTTTCTCGATTTAGTGGATTTGATATACTACTAGGGTAGGTCGTAGTTTTTAATCCCTTGAGCAAGGAGTTTTTTACGTAAATATCATATGTGGGAACATTAATCATGGTTCTTTATTTACTGCTATCTACTATGGGAACATATAGAGAATCTGGTTCCCTATGCTGTTTGTTTTTACTTTCCGCTAATTTACTGTGAGAACAGACAAAGAACCTTGTTCTCTATACAGTTTGGGTTGCCCCTAGTAGTTTCTATCAATTGGTATCAGAGCAAGTTCTTTCTAAAAGGTTAACACCTAGAAAGAATTTTCATCATGGCTTCTCCACCAAACTTCAAAGAAGGAAAATCAACCTATAGATCCCCAAGATTCAACGGTCAATACTATGGTTGGTGGAAAACAAGAACGCATGATTTCATTATACCTGAAGACTCCGAGCTTTAGGATGTAATTTTTGATGATCCATATTAAGGATGTTGAAGAGGGAACAAGGATTGCTCAAAAGAAAAGAAAAGAATACAATATGCTGACCAAAAAGTTGTTGAGAAGAACTTTAAGACGAAGAAGATTCTTGTGTGTGGTATTGGACTAGATGAGTCTAATCGTGTCTCAGCCTGACAGTCTGCTAAGGATATCTGGGAAGCTCTCCAAACTGCCCATGATGGAACTACTCAGGTTAAGCAGTCCAAAATTAATATGTTTACCACTGAATGAATTAGGATGAGTCCATTCAAGAGATCCATACCCGTTCCACCTTCATGATCAATGAGCTTCATTAACTTGGTGAAATCATCCCAACTAACAAACCGGTTTGAAAGATACTCAGTGTTGTACCAGGTTCTTGGGAAAGCAAGGTTAATGCCATCACTGAAGCAAGTGACCTACTGAAACTGACTATTGATGAGCTTATTGGAAATCTCAAAACGTATGAGATGAAGAGAAAGAATAATCTTGAAAGAAGAGAGCCTAGGAAGGAGAAGAATCTAGTTCTCAAAGCTACGCACATCGACTCAAGTAGTGATGAATCTGACATGACATATCTCACTCGCAGATTTCAAAAGATGGTACATAGAAATGGTGGGATCCCAAATAAAAGAAGTTGCAACAGGAATTTCAATGGAAATGATTGTTGTCATAAGTGTGAAAAGCCTGGACAATTCATTAAAGACTGCCCTCTTCATAAGTTGGATCATTACAAAACCAACATATAAGGTGGCTAAGAGGAACTAGGTCCCTTATAGGAAGTTCAGAAGAAAAGATGTTGCTGACAATGTGGTGAACCAAGCTCTAGCTGCCTGTGGTGATTCTTCTAAGGAATCTGAAGGTGAAGATGACAGAGGAGATACATCTATGAGGGCTGTGACAATGAGTCTTCAGAATATGAGTCAATCTTTGCGCTCATGGCTAAATCTGATGATGATGATGACAAGGAGGAATACGAGGTAAGTTTTCTTTATGTTTAAAGAAATTTGAAATCTTACTCTAAGAAAAAATTGATGTCCTAGCAAATGTGTTGATTGATGCCTATCATAACATCATTAATGAGAAAATGCTCTAATTGAAGAAATTGGTAACATAGAACAAGAGAGGGATGATATGGTAGTTTCTATTGTAGACTTGAAGGAACATGTGAAAGAAGTAACTAGAGAGAATACATTATTGAAAAACCAAATGAAAAAATAGATGGACACCCCTAAAGGTAAAGAAGTGGCTAGTGAGACTCAACTTGAGCTTGAGAGTGAGCTAAAAAAGTTAAAACTAGTCTTGCTGTTGAGCTTGAAAAGAATAGGCAACTTCAAGAAGATCTGAAAAGGATTAAAAATAATCTTGATAAGTCACTTACATACACCTGGTCCTCTGAGATAATAATGTCTATGTACAAGAGTAGTGGTGTAAACATGCAACGAATCGGGTTCCAAAATTAGAACCTTATGGCTAAGTAATGTAAGACGAAATTGCAACTAGTATTAAATTGGGAGAATTGCACATAAGTACAACTCATACACACACAATGTAATTGAGTAGCCCAGTCATAACTTTGCAAATCTATATCCCAAAGACAATAGGCCCAAATCTGAAAAATCCAGTATTTTTTGATGCAACTAGCAATTCTTGCGGTCAATGCTATTCAATATTCCTATTGTTGAGGAGAGCTTCCGTATTTATCTTCTACCAAAATTAATGTTTTACTATTAACTTTATGAGATAATTAATAAAAATATATTTAAATATAAAAAGCGTAAGTTAAAATAAAAGAATTGGTAGCTTTTTTCCCTTTATTAGAGGCAGAGAATTTGTTGGATTTCAATTAAATAGTTATTAAATATATAGTATATGAATATAAAAGTAGAAGAACAAAGAATAAGTTGACCCAAAACAGAGAACAGAGAATTTTTTTCCTTCAATGGTGCCACTAATAGAGTTTAACCCAAAACAGAGAATAAGTTAAAAACAAACAAAGGAGGTTGTCCGGCTCGAGAAAAGGTAAGAAAACATACAAAAATTTAATTTCGCCTTTTTACATTTTTATACACTGGTATATACATAATTATACAAAATTATACATACTTATACATATTTATCGACTTGGTATAATAGTGTATAAGAGATGTTTACATACCCATATACACTATTGTACAATATTATACATTGTTATACAATTGAATCCTATCAATGGAGCTTCACAGGTTTTCTTCTTCTTTCTTGAGCCTTTACTGAAATTTGACTTAAATCTAGTTCAAATCTGCTCTAAATCACTTCAAATTTAAGCTTTGAACTCCTTTTGATGTTTCCAATCAATTAGAACAACACCCAATCATGTTTTCAAGCAAACCCAATAACACCCATTTCAAAATTAATCTCAAATCTTAGATCTAAGTGTGCTTTCAAATCCAAAATCTCAGATATGGTTCAAACTTAAGCTTCACCCTTCAGTGGAGTTATTTTTTAATAAATTAAATTTTAAATTTGAGAAACTTGAGCTCCAATAATGGAGGTTTTATGATGATATACACTTGAACGAAGAGAATACTAAACCTAGTAGCAAGGATGAGGCAAATTTGTAACTGAACAACTTCAAATCTTGTTCAAAGATCAGCTTCGCTGTTGGAGTTGAAGTGCGCTTATATGATAAGGCAGAATACGCATAAAAGAGAGATATTAAGAAGCTTATGTGTGTTATGGATTGTGGAAGAACTGAGTTTTTAATAATGGGCTAAATGATGAAAAGATTCTTTCAGATTATACAACCCGGGCCATACAATGTAAGAACTTCAAACCTGGACCATTTTCAGTTAGGCTGTTGGGCCAAGTGATATTTGACGTAATTCTTTCTAGTAAATTGTAGCTTCAATTCCGCCAATTTGGAGTAATTGATTTCACATTTTCTTATAAATTAGTTTCATTTATTTATTCTTTTTACGTGAAATATATTTATGACATCTATCACATTTTCTACCTTTTCAATAAATAAAAAATAGAAAAATCCCTGACCTTTCTTTCCCTCCTCACTCACTGTACCAAAGAGCTTAAATATTCGAGAAGACAAATCATTTGACTTTTGTTCCTTCCAGTTTGAGATATAATTTTTTCTTACTTTACTGTATAATTTCATCTTAATAATTCTTATTTTCTACAATATCTCAATTAGAAAAAAGAATAAATCACAAGTAAATTTAAACTTCAAAAATACCAATTAATTAAGGGCAAAATATCTTAAATCATCTCTAAACTTGGCTCAGATTATTAGTATCCTCCCAAAATTATGCCCGGTCTTAATCTTCTCAACTTGGCCTTTTGAGGGCCATTAACCCCCATAGATGCTGATGTGGCAAAAGTGTGGGTGCACTCGCAAGCCACGTGTATTTTTCCTGTCTATGTGATTTTTTTTAAAAAATAAAATATTTTTTTAGCTTTTTAAGAATATTACTTTTTAGATAATTTTTTTGGAATAAAGTTTATAATAAAACTTAGGTATAACTACATTATTTAGGATAAATATTGTTATTTGGCCAAAAATAATAAAGTTTTAGTTAATCTTTTTTTAAATTTGACCTGAAAATAAAGATTTATACAAATTAAATAAATAGTCAAGGCATCTAAAAAATTATAAAAAATAAATAGTTGAAATAAATAGTCATTTCATCAAAAAAAGAAATAAAAGGAGTGAACAATTGCATTTGTAATTTCTTGCAATTGTACACTCTTTTTATTTCTTCTTTTGATGCAATGACTATTTATTTCAACGGTGTATTTTTACTTTTTTTAGGTAAAATCTGTATAAAAAAATTTAGAGCACTGTAATTTAGAGCTTTATAAAAAATTATAGCTAAAATAATTAACTTTAAATTATGTATTTTTTATAACTTTTTAGATGTCTTGACTATTTATACATGAATTGCCTCCCAAGAAGCGCCTGATTAAATGTCACGACACGACACATGTTACCATCATCATTTGAAATTGATTAAGGCCACCACGTGGTTGTCATCAAATGTTCCCAGGTAGTATTTGATTCGGTGCCCATTAACTCTGAAAACTTCACCATTTTTATTCTTCAAATCAAGAGCACCAAATGGATTCACATGTACCACTTCAAAAGGGCCACTCCATTTTGACTTGAGCTTTCCCGAAAATAGTCGTAATTGAGAGTTGAATAAGAGAACCAAATCACCCTCCTTGAATTCCTTGCTTCGGGCATATTTGTCGTGTAAGTACTTCATCTTGTCCTTATACAAGGACGAGCTAGAATAGGCATGAAATCTAAACTCATCAAGTTCATTGAGTTGCTCTACCCAAAGATTTGTTGCAACATCCCACTCAAGATTTAACTTCTTCAATGCCCACATGACCTTGTGCTCTAACTCAACCGAAAGATGGCACACTTTCCCAAATACCAACCAATATGGAGACATACAAATTGTAGTCTTATAAGCAGTCTTGTAAGCCTACAAAGCATCATCCAGTTTCCTTGACCGGTTAGTCCTATTTGCATTAACAGTCTTTGACAATATGCTCTTTATCTCCTTGTTGGAGACTTTAACTTATCCACTAGCCTGAGGATTATAAGGGGTTGATACCTTTTGATTGACACCATATTTTGCAAGTAAAGTGTCAATTGCCCTATTGCAGAAATGAGAACCCCATCACTGATGATTGCCCGAGGAGTGCCAAACTGCATGAAGATATTTTTCTTGAGAAATGCCACCACACTCCTGGCTTTGTTGTTGGGCAAAGCCACAGCCTCAACCCACTTGGGAACATAATCAACAGCCACCAGAATGTAAGTGTTGCCACACAAACTAACAAAATGCCCTATGAAGTCTATGCCCCACACGTCAAAAATGTCAACCTCAAGAATAATGGTGAGAGGCATTTCATCCTTCTTTGAAATTCTACCAGCTCTCTGACACTTATCTCATCTCTGGACAAGCTCACCAGCATCTTTATACAGAGTAGGCCAATAAAAACCACAACTAATAACCTTTGAAGCAGTTCTAGCCTCACCATGATGACCACCATAGGGCGAGGAATGGAAAGCATAAAGAATAGTCATTTTCTCTTCTTCCAGAACACATCTCCGGATCACACCATCATTACAAATCTTAAAAATATAAGGCTCGTCCCAGTAATAATCCAAGTTATCCTGTTTAAGCTTCTTCTTTTGGTTAGAGAGAGCTCACTCGGAACAATGCCGGTCATAAGAAAATTAGCCACATCGGCGAACCAAAGGCATACTATTCAAAGCAACTAAGAGGAGTTTTCATCCGGGAATGAAATATAAATTTCGAGGCCATCACTCTTGAAGCAACAAAACCCATCTCATCAATCTAGATTTAGAATCATTTTTGGTTATCAAGAAATGGGGTGCCACTTGATTGATATGAGCAATCACTTTGGCAGCCATAAGATAAGGCCTAAACTTCTCCATTGCAAACACAATTGCTAGAAACTCTTTCTCCATCATCGTGTAATTAACCCGGGTATCATTCATAGTTTTGCTTGCATAGTACAACGGATGAAACATCTTGTTCACCTTTTGCCCCAAAATTGCTCATATCGCAACGTCACTAGCATCACACATGAGCTCAAAAGGCAAGCTCCAATTGGGTGCAGTGATGATGGGAGTAGTCGTCAATATATACTTGAGAAGATTAAAAGCTTTCATGCATTCATCATTAAACACAAACTTTGCATCATTTTCCAACAATTTGAACAAAGGATTCACCACCTTGGGAAAATCCTTGATGAACCTTCGGTAGAACCCCGCATGCCCAAGAAAGCTCCTCACTTCTTTGACGGAAGTAGGAGGAGGGAGCTTTGAAATTACTTCAATCTTCACTTTGTCCACTTCGATACCGTTCTTTGAGATCTTATGGCCGAGGAAAATGCCCTCTTCGACCATAAAGTGGCACTTTTCCCAATTAAGCACTAGATTTGTCTCCTCACATCTGGCCAACACTTTGTCAAGATTACCCAAACATTCTTCAAAAGAGTCACCCACAACACTAAAATCATCCATGAACAAGCCAAGAAGTCCCCCACCATGTCAGTAAATATAGCCATCATGCACATCTGAAATGTAGTCAGTGCATTACACAAACCAAATGACATTCGTGAAAATGCAAAGGTGCCATACTGACACGTGAAGGTGGTTTTCTCCCGGTCCTCTAGTGCAATCATAATCTGGTTGTAACCCGAGTACCCATCTAAAAAGTAATAGTAGGAACACCTAGCAAGTCTATCCAATATTTGGTCAAGAAAGGGAAATGGAAAATGATCTTTGCAGGTCACTTTGTTTAGTTTTCGGTAGTCCATGAATACCCGCCATCTGGTGACAGTCCTAGTGGGGATCAACTCATTTTGCTTATTTGTGACCACAGTCATACCCTCTTATTCGGCACACATTGTACCAATGAAGTCCATGAACTCTCCGAGATGGGGTACACAACTCCTGCATCTAGCCACTTGATAATTTCCTTCTTGACAACCTCTTACATAGCCTCATTCAACCTCCTTTGATGTTGCATGGAGGGTTTGGCATCATCCTCAAGTATAATCTTGTGTATACAAAAGGCGGGGCTTATCCCCCGAATATCAGCTAGAGTCCATACAACTGCCCCCTTCCTTCTTTAAAGCACCTCAAGGATGGCAGACAAGAAGAAAGAATAACAGGTAAAGTTGAACAAAAGCCCAAGAATTCATACCGGAGGTATGGAGGCAAAGGCTTCAACTCCAATAAGGGAGGTTCCTCGATTGAGCGCTTTGTTGGTAGAGTCTTTCTGTTCTTAAGATCCAAGGAAAGTTTACGGGGCTCATAAGAGTAAGAACCCATTCCTTGCAAGGCATTGACTTACTCTACCAAACCTTCGTCTCGGTCATATCATGGTTCAACAATACAACTTCCAAAGGATCCTCCACATTGATCATGGCACTCGTGTCATCAACCATCACCTCTGTCACCAGATCCATAAAAGAACAAACCTTAGTACTATTCAGCTGCCTCACTGATTTGCACACATGAAAGATAGATTTTTTGTCACCCACCCGGAAGGTGAGCTCTCCTACTTCCACATCGACTAATGCCTTCCCCATTGCTAGGAAAGGCTTTACCAATATTATCGGCACCTCATAGTTGACCTCACAGTCGAGAATTACAAAATTAGCAGGCAAAATAAACTTGTCAACTCGGACAAGAACATTTATATTGGCCATTTGCAATCTCATGGAGGTAGCTGTCGGTTGACAAATACCCAAAGTTTTGAAGATGGAGTAAGGCATCAAATTTATACTCCTCCCAAATCACACAAAGCCTTTGTGAAATCCGCACTCCCAATGGTACATGGAATGGTGAAAGCGCCAGGATCTTCAATCTTTGGAGCCATCGAATGCACAATTGCACTAACTTGATGAGTCATTTTGATGGTCTCAAAATCCATAGATCTCTTTTTAGTCACCAAGTCTTTCATAAACTTGGCATATCCTGGCATTTGCTCAAGAGCTTCCACCAATGGTACATTGATTGACAAGCTTTTCATCATCTCAATAAACTTCTTGAACTGGTTTTTATTCTTTTGCTTTGCAAGTCCATGAGGGTAAGGTGGAGGAGGCCTTAGCAAAGGAGCCTTGGCTTTAGGCATTACCGTTTCCGGTATGTCTATCTCGTGTTCCTTAGATGGGTTCATGTCATTTTGAGTCTCCACCTCATTGTCATGAATATCAATTCTCACCTCAGAATCCAAATTCTCTTCGCTTACTTGCTCATCAACTATTGGAACATCATCATTTTGCACTTCAACCTCATCACTCACAACTTTCTTTTTCTTGGAGGTACTTGGTTCACCACCTCTACCGCTCCGGTATTGTTCCTACCCTTCGGGTTTACTTCATTTGCTCAAACATCGACTCAATCCTTCCCATATCATTGTTTGATGAGATGGGACCTTGGGATGGAAATTGAGGCGGATTGTTTGGTTGTTGAAATATTGGAGGCCTTTAAAAACCCTGCCCCGATTACCTTGATTACCATTATTCCAACCCCCGTTGGTTGTTGTTGCCACCCCAATTGCTATTGTTACCCCAATTCTGGTTGTTCCCCCAATTTTTGGAGTTGTTTTTGTTATTGTTCCAATTTCCTTGGCCTTGGTTGCCCCAATTTTGATTATTCCCTTGCGCTCCCCATTGTCGATTTGGAGCATTACCTCGTTGTCCTTGGTAGTTGTTGGCATACAAAACCTTTTCACTTTGCTCACCATAACCATTATCTTGGTTGTAACCACTGCTACCTTGCTCAAATTGATCTTGATTTCTTTGCATTTGTTGACCAGACTGTCTCCTCTTGTTGACCAAAATGTTTACCCCTTCCATGGCATTCACTTGCCTTGGTGCTTGAACTTGCTGCAATTGACCTTTTGCCAACTAGTTCATTGTTGTAGTCAGCTCTGATATTGCTTGGTCGTGGTTATGGAGCTCTTTGTGCAGGTAAATGACATTGGGATCACCTTGTGGCACATTGGCTTGGCTTTTCCACGCCGAGGAAGTATCTTCCATCTCATCCCGAATATCATACGCCTCGGCATAAGGTGTGTTCATAAAGTTTTCCCCTGCTAGCTAGTTTACTACACACTGATTAGTGGTATTGATGCCACGGTAGAATGTTTGCTGGATCATTTCTTCGGTCATGTCATTGTTCAGACATTTTTTAACCACCGTCTGATACCTTTCCTAGATCTCATGAAGTGGTTCATTAGGTTCTAGTTTGAAGGCTAGGATATCATCTCTCAAGGTCGCCATATGCCCCGGTGAGAAAAACTTGGCTATAAACTTGTCGACTAACTCATCCCACATAGTGATGGAATAATTGGGGAGTCTTTCGAGCCAGTCCAAAGCTTTCCCTCTAAGTGAAAAAAGGAACAATCTCACTCTTAATAGATCTTCCGACACATTTGTTTGTTTGCTTCCCCAACAAGTGTCCACACAGCCCTTGAGATGTTTATATGCATTCTAATGGGGAGCGTCTGTGAAGTACCCTCTTTTCTCCAATAAGGTCAACATGACATTTGTAATCTGGAAATTGCCCGCACGGATTTGGGGTGGGACAAATGCACTTGCGTAACCTTCATTTGGAAGCACCCGAGGAGCTACTCGCAGAGGAACTGGACGAGGGTCTGGAATGTTTTCATTGGACTGGTGGCCTCTTATTTAAGTTTGAGGTACTAGAGGCACCTCATCTTCACCATTATCATCTACCTCCTCCCCTAGGATAACATTTCCGAGAGGATCATTGTTTGACATTTTGTGCCTGAATCGATTAACTCACACAAGTTAGTAAAACAGAAGGAAAGAAAAACAAGACACACAACTAGTCAGATAGATAGCCAAAATCGTTTAACTTCGCAGCAACAGGGCCAAAAAGTGATCGGCTTCAACCCTACACCACTATAAAATGGCAAAGAGAGGTTGATGTAGCTTTTATCCGAAGGCTCAGGATCGATTTCCATAAGGAGTTAATATTGGCTGGGAGTTGGGTTTCTATCCAATCTAGTTATGCGTGTTGCTCTTAATTTCATTTCTAACCATGTTTAGATTTGTTACTTGTCACGACCCCAACCCCGGTCGTGATGGCGCCCAACACACTGCTAGGCAAGCCCGACCACTTTAATAACCTTAACCATTTATACTGTTCATGAATTAATTAACACAGATAAATTACTAAGTCATAATACTGAAATCCTGAAATAGAGTTAAACATGCGGAAATCCCAATTATAAAACAACTACACAGCCCGATGAATCCGGTGTCACAAGTCTGAGCCTCTAATACATGAGTATCCACCTACTACATATCATTATCTAGAAATGCGGAAATAAAGCAAATAAGATAGAAGGAAGATCAGGACTGCGGACGTCAAATGCAGCTACCTTGATACTCCCGGATAAGCTGCTAGGCAGAGAAATCCTCACACAGCCTCAGGTGTACCTGTATCTGCACGCAAGATGCAGGGAGTAATGTGAGTACTCCGACCCAATGAGTAATAAACATAAATAAAGGCTGAGAATAAGAAATCCTGAATAGGCACAAAGTAATCCTATAAATATAGCAACTTGAACCAAGTAGTATTAAGTCAATAAACCAATAACAACAATTATGAAAATGCTACAACAGATAAGGAAGTAAATGACAATTAAATATGAAATGCAACACATAGTCCGGTACTCTCTAATATCTGATGCGGCGTGCAACCCGCTCCATTTATTTATCGTCGACGGCGCTCACTGGGGGTGTGCAGACTCCGGGAGGGGCCCCTTACGGCCCAAGCGCAATAATAAGCCATCTCGTGGCATCACTAGGCCCTCGACCTCATATCAATATCAATACAATACTGTTGTGGCGCGCAGCCCGATCCCATACTCAGTCCAAAATCACATAAGCCCCTTGGGCAAAATAACGTAGAAATATTTAGCCCAAACTTCATTAAAAATATTAATTAAGTTTCAAGTTTAAGAAAAAGGTGGCTGCATTTGCAAAATAGTATTAGATACTAGGACTAAGTTCAATGATATGTAAAAATGGTAAGAAACCAGTAATAGCAATCCCTGAAGGATTCAGTCAATTGGCACGAAGCCCAAATATAGCAATCAGCTCAATTATAATGATAATAATTGAATTTCAGTCAAATACGCAGTAAATTCATCTACTAGGATGGACCAATTCACAATCCCCAATGGTGCTCTACCCCACGCTCGCTACCCGGTGTGCAAGTCACCTCAATATAGCACTAAGATGTGCAAATACGGGGTTTCAAACCCTCAGGACATCCTTTACATCTATTACTCACCTCCAACCGGCCAAAATCCTAGCTTGCTATGCCCTTGCCTCTCAAATCGACCCCCTCGCCCGTTGAATATGATCAAAGCCACAACTAATACATCACAATATGCCAATGGAATAATACCCAATCGAAAACAATCAAAAAATAGCAAAAATATCGAAATTAGCAAAACCCGATCCTCAGGCCCACTTCTCGAAACTCAAATGACCCCTCAAATCCCAATTTGAAATATCAAATTTCAAGCCCTAGTTCTTCCCCTTTTTGCTAAGTTTTCATGAATTTCTAGGTTGATTCTACAATTAAATCATGTTTTTAGTTCATAGAACTCACCTCCAATCAATCCCTGTCGAAACCCTCTACAATTCCCGTCCAAAAGCTCTCAAGGGTGCTCAACAATGGTGAAAATATGACTTAGCTCGCGGATGAAATATTATTAAAACCATTCTGTCCAGGCCTCTTTTCCTCTATGCGATCGCAGCCAAACCTTTGCGATCGCAAAATACAAAATCCCTGCTCTAATTTTTAACCCTATGCGATCGCGAATATATCCATGCGATCGCAATGCACAAGGTCCTTAACCTATGTGATCGCACACCTACACCTGCGATCGCATCGAACAATTTCTGCTCAATTCCCATATCAACTTCACACCGTGCGATCGCAAGCCTTCCTCTGCGATCGCATTGAACAACCAAACACCCCCTCAAAATACTCTTATGCGGTCGCAGAGAACAAAAGTCTGTAACATTGAACCTGCAATTTCTGCAACATCCTAAGTCCCAAAAACCTTCCGTTGGCCATCCGAAATCACCCCGAGGCCCCCGGGACCTCAACCAAAAGCATAAATACATCCTAAAACATCATTCAAACTTGCTCCAATCATCAAAATACCTCAAACAATACCAAAACCACCAAATTATATCGGATTCAAGCCTAAGTTCTTCTAAAACATCCGAAACACGCATTTGATCAAAAACCCAACCAAAACACCTCAAAATGACATGAAATTTTGCACACACATCCCAAATAACCTAACGGAGCTACGACAACTCTCAAAATTCCATTCTAACCCTCGGATCAAAATCTCACCTATCAACTGGAAATCGCCAAAATACTAACTTCACAATTCAAGCCTAATTCTACACAGACCTTCAAAATCACTTCCGATCACACTCCGAAGTTAAAAATCATCCCCCGAAGCTAACCGAATCATCGAAAATCATATCCGATCCCTCTAACGCATAAGTCAACATCCGGTTGACTTTTCCAAAACAAACCTTCCTTAATGAGACTGTCTCATTTCCTTCTAAAACCAATCCAAATCAACTCGTTCACACAAGACTCTTATAATGAAGCATAAAGAAGCAGAAAAATGGGGGAAACGGGGTGGTAACTCACATGACGACGGGTCGGGTCGTCACATCCTCCCCAACTTAAACAAACGCTCGTCCATGAGCGAGTCAAGAAACATACATGAAGCCTCAAATAGTTGAGGATATATGCTCCGCATCTCCCGCTCGGTCTCCCAGGTAGCCTCCTTCACGGGCCGACCTCTCTACTGCACTTTCACCGAAGCAACACCCTTTGACCTCAACTTCCAAACCTGACGATCTAAAATGGCTGCTGGCTCTACATCATAAGTCAAGTCACCCTCCAGCTGAACTGTACTGGAATCCGAAACATAGGACGGGTGTCCAATATACTTCTGGAGCATAGAAACATTAAAAACTGGATGCACGCCCGACAAGCTGGGTGGCAAGTCAAGCTCATAAGCCACTTCCCCAATCCTCCTAATTACCTCAAAAGGCCCAATGAATCGCGGACTCAATTTCCCTTTCTTTCTGAATCTCATAACACCCTTTGTGGGTGAAACCTTCAACAAGACCTTCTCACCAATCATAAAGGATACATCTCAGACCTTCTTATCCGCATAACTCTTCTACCTCGACTGCACTATATGGAGTCTCTCCTGAATCACCTTCACCTTTTCCAATGCATCTTGAACCAAATCTGTCCCCAACAATCTAGCCTCCCCGGGCTCGAACCAACCAACTGGAGATCTACACCGTCTCCCATAAAAGGCCTCATACGGTGCCATCTGAATGCTGGACTGATAGCTGTTGTTGTAGGCAAACTCTGCAAGTAGTAGAAACCGATCCCATGACCCTCCAAAATCAATAACACAGGCGCGTAGCATATCCTCCAATATCTGAATGGTGCGCTCGTACTGTCCGTCCGTCTGAGGGTGAAAGGTTGTGCTCAACTACACCTGGGTACCCAACTCTCGCTGGACTACCAGCCAAAACTGAGAGGTGAACTGAGTGCCCCGATCTGATGTGATAGAAACTAGGACACCATGCAACCGAACAATCTCCCGAATATAAATCTCTACCAGCCGCTCTGAAGAATAAGTAGTACAAATCGGAATAAAGTGCGCGGACTTGGTCAGACTGTCTACAATCACCCAAATAGCATCAAATTTCTTCAAAGTCCATGGGAGTCCGGTAACAAAATCCATAGTGATCCTCTCCCACTTCCACTCAGGAATAACCATCTGCTGGTGCAAGCCACTCGGTCTCTGATGCTCATATTTCACCTGTTGACAATTAAGACAACGGGCTACATACTCCACAATGTCTCTCTTCATCCTCCGCCACCAATAGTGCTGTCTAAGATCCTGATACATCTTCGCGGCACCTGGATGAATGGAATACCGTGAGCTATGGGCCTCCTCCAATATCAACTCCGGAAGCCCATCCACATTGGGCACGCAAATCTGGACCTGCATCCTCAACACACCATCATCTCCAATGGTCACATCCCTGGAATCATCATGTTGAACCCTATCCTTAAGGACAAGCAAATGTGGATCCTCATGCTGACACTCTCTGATGCGGTCATACAAGGAAGACCGAGAAACCACACAAGTCAACACCCGACTGGGCTCTGAAATATCTAGTCTCACAAACCGATTGGCCAAGGCTTGAACATCAACTGCAAATGGCCTCTCCTCAACTGGAATGTACGCCAAGCTCCCCATACTCACCGCCTTTTGTCTCAAAGCATCAGCCACTAAATTGGCCTTTCTCGGGTGATACAGAATAGTAATATCATAATCCTTCAGTAACTCTAGCCACCTCCGCTACCTCAAATTAAGGTCCTTTTGCTTGAACAAATGCTGAAGGATTCGATGATCAGTGAATACCTCACAAGATATGCCGTACAAGTAACGCCTCCAAATTTTCAATGCATGAACTATAGCAGCTAACTCCAAATCATGAATAGGGTAGTTCTCTTCATGGGGCTTCAACTGGCGAGAAACATAAGTAATAACTCTACCTTCCTGTATCAATACACACCTGATCCCAACTCTGGAAGCATCACAATATACCATATACGAACCTGAAGCTGACGATGTCACACCTCCTTTTTTACACCGAAGTTTTAATACACCCCGTGAAGGGCATAATAAAGGAGTTTTTCCAATTAAAGGACAGTCGGAACGGGATTTGTTATTATTTATTTAGAGTCGCCACTTGGGAGATTTATGGTGTCCCAAGTCACCGGATTGAATCCCGAACCGAGGAAAATATGACTCTGTTAACAGTCCGCGAACTAAAAATCCGGATAAGGAACTCTGTTAACCCGGGAGAAGGTGTTAGGCATTCCCGGATTCCGTGGTTCTAGCACGGTCGCTTAACTGTCGTATTTGGTTTTATCTGATTTCATAACGTGTTCTAACCTATGTGCCTTTTATTAATAACCCTCTTTATTTATATGTTTATTTTTAATAAGAATTGCAACGTCGTGAAAATGTATCTCAAACCACGCCGTACCATTACGCCCGTGGCTTTTAACACATTTCGACTTCGTTGAGATTTGGATTTGGGTCACATAAATGTACACCCGTATTTAGGAAGGTAATATTATTAACATGCGCGCCTAAAGCAACTACGCGTTTATTATTTGGGAAGACCGTGAAATTCGCTAAACGGTGTCACACCTCTTTTTTACGGCGCTTACATACTCCCGGCGAAAGGGATATATATATATATAAGCGTAAAAAGAGT